>JBAMAX010004808.1:0-102416 GCA_037043745.1 Chymomyza amoena
AAACCGCACTAAATATATTATTTTTTAATTATTTTTTTTTCATATGTATACATTTTGTAGTCTTTAGAACAGTGTTTCGACAAGCTCACATAATTTTGTTCTCCAACGATGCCCAAGATACAATCTCTTAAAAAAAAATGTTTTTATTTTTTATTTTTTTTGTTGTAAGTATCTCTGGCATACATTGTAATAATTTATGCATTACATGTTATTGCATTAGCTGCCAAGTCTTGCTATTTGTTTTTGGTGGGGAGTTCCTCAATTAATTTAACAAAGTTAACAAAATATTGCGCATACGCCTGGTATGCGCATTCAATGTTTTAATGTAAAACAGAAATTAGAAATTAAAAGTGCATGCAATTGATTGCAAAAAAAAAAGAAGTTAAATAAACCAAAACAATACAAAAAAAAAAGCTTGGCAACAACAAGTGGCTTAACGTCTTTGTTGTTGCCAATAGTTGTTGTTGTTGTAGCTGTTGTTAGTAGGTTGTTGTTGCTGCTGCTGGCGCCGCATTACAACTTTTGCAGTTTATTGAGCGCTTTGTTGAAATTTGCGCTCAAAACGTGTTGGCCGCATTCGACGTGTTGGCCAAGTTGACCGAGTTGGCAGCGCTGCCTGTCAGTCCAAGTCGCGCTTGGCAGCGTCATGCGTCAAAGCGCAGTCGCAGGCGTCAGCGTCGACGCTGGCGACGACAAGCAGCGCACGCGCTATAAAATTAAATTTAAGCCATAAAACTTTGATTTTGTTTTTGTTTTTTTTTCTTGCCTTTTGGCCAAAATGAGCGCAAATCAGTTTTGAGTCGGTTTAAGCTGCAGTTGGGTAGTTGGCTGCTACTGCGGCTGCTGCTGCTGCAAAAGCTTAGCACGCGCTGCTGGCGCCAACGTCGCTGCTGAAGCTGACGTCGCTTTTGGCCGTCGCCGCTTTGGTTGTAACCGATTTTTTGGCCACTGCTAAATCATTGAAGTAACTTTCGTCTGCAGTCATTTGCTTAAAGTTAGTGAACGTGCTAGTATCGCGTCCCTGTGTTGCGGCGACTGCGCCTTTTGGTTTTTTTACTCTGTTCGAGCGCATTTTCTTAGTGTTGGTGTGTTTATTTTTACAAAAAAAAAACAAACAAAATTTTGTAAAAACTATTTTTTTTTGTTAGCTCCTTGTGTTAAAAAAAGAAACATTTTTGCAAAATTTTTAGCAACAAAAGCATTTTTTTTTGTTTAGCTGTGTTATCGATAAGTTGTTTTTTTTTTTGAAACAAAGTCAAGCTGCATATTTAAACATTTGTAATATTTAACATAATTTGTGCAGCAGCTGTTTTATTTATTTATACATATATTTTTTTATTGATATTTGAAGCGTATCCGGGAATACCCCGCAATTTAACATACATATTTATGCGTTTTTTGTGCTCATTTTGAAGGTCATGCCTCTATGGCTTGTGCAATATTACGCATACGACGCTTTGGCCCGCTTTAATATATTAACATTTTTTTCTTGTTTGTTTGTTTGCTTACTTACAGTTCCCAAAAAACAACTTTAACCAAAAAAAAAAATCAAAACAAAGTAACCCAAAACCTACAACAAACATACAACATGCAACATTTAAAGTGCAGTTTATTGCTCTTGGCACTGCTGGGACTTAGTCATATGGCCAATGCTGCGCCCAGTGTGCGCGTCAAGCGTCAGCAGACCTCAACTGGAGAGCTCTTAACTTTGGAAGATAGCAACGAACCGGCGGAGCTGAATCCCCTAAACGCTGAGGTAAAGTAAATGCTACGAGGCAGCTGCAACACCAACAGCAACAACAGCAACAACAACAATCACAACATGCCACAAAACTAGGAAGCACATCTTGGCCATTGTGTCAGGTTTGGCAACTTGTTGCTGGGGCGTGAAAGTAAAGTTTTGTTGTTGTTGTTATTGCTGTTGTTGTTGTCTGTTGTTTGTTGTTGCTGGGCTTTGTTGTCACTGCAGCTGTTGTTGTTGTTGTTGTTGCATTTGGTGTTGCGCTTTGCAAATTGTAAGCCAACAGCGCGATTTGCCTGCGCTGATTACTTGATTGCTCTGCTTGTTGGCTAACTTGGCTTTAACGCGCCTGGCTTGGTCCGGCCAGCTGGTTGTGTAAGCCCAAAAAGCAGGCAGGCAGGCACTTTTGTTGTTAACTGCATTAAGTGCTTGCTAATTTTGTGGCTCAATTGCTTAGGTTTTTCCGCTTTTCTAGACCATGCTCCGGTGCATTGAACTAAGCCAACTAAGTCTTTGAACATTTCAATATTTAATTAAAAAATTAAAAAAAAAAAAACAAAATGCTAGGCATGCGCAGAAATCAAAGCCAAGCCACAGACGACCTTGCTTGAAGTTAACAAAAAAAAAAAAAACGAAAAAATTTAAATTGAAATGCTTTTAATAAAGTGCGGCCAGACAGCAAATGTTTTAGCCATAAAGCATGCGTTTCTACAATGACAACAAAACTCAACGGCAACAGCCATAACAACAACAACAACTATAGCAACAACAACCACAACACTGTTAGGGCAGTTCACTCATAAAGTGCGTTGAACAAGTTGTTAACGACCTACGTTAACATTTCAAAACCGTTGTGCATACAACAACTAAAGCTACCAAAAACAAGTTGGCCTATATCGGTCGAGACTAACCGACTATAATATACCCTCACACATTTTTGATCAGAATTGTAAGCACAATTTTTTTTTCATTTTTGTCTTTGCGTTGAGTTTTGGTTTTTTATATTGTAAGATTTGGGCGCAAAAAGCGAACAAATGGTCGTAGTTATATCGACAACATTAAGGAATTTTTATTTTGAAGTCAACCTGAGCCTACATACCAATTTTAGTGACTGCAGCTTTTATACAAGCAGAGTTACGCATAGGCTGTTTTTAGTAGGACTGCTAGGTTAAGTTGTTTTTGGTATAAACAGAGTCTTTTAAGAGCATTTTCTATGGTTAAAGCGCAAAATTTTGTTGCAAAAAGTGTAAAACTATTGTAATTAAATGGTTGTTGAAACAGCTAACATTTTTAGAAATTCTTATACCTGAATTAATTTTTGAAATTTTTTATTTTGAAGTCAACCTGAGCCTACATACCAATTTTAGTGACTGTAGCCTTTATATAAGCAGAGTTATACATAGGCTGTTTTTAGTGGGACTGCTAGGGTAAGCTGTTTTTGGCGGAAACAGAGTCTTTTAAGAGCATTTTCTATGTTTAAAACGCAAGATTTTGATGCAAAAAGTGTATAACTATTGTAATTAACTGTTTGGTGATACCGCTAACATTTTTAGAAATTCTTATACCTGAATTAACTCGAGTTTTTTATAGCGTTTTTGGTTATAGTAGCTTTTATATAAGCATATTGTAGTTATACATAGGCTGTTTTTATTCGAGCTTCTAGCTAAAAATATTTTTTTGCTTGTTTTTGGGCAAGACAGAGTTTTTTAATTTTATTTTCTACAGTTACTATGAAAACTTGTAATGCAAACAATGAAAACCGATTGTATTTAAATAGAAACTTTTATATAAAAAATATTCAGGAATTTAAGTATTTAAGTCAACATAAGCCCATAAAACGATTTTGATGACTGTAGCTTTTATAGAAACGGAGTTATAGATAGGTACGTTTTTAGTGGAGTAGTTGGGTTAAAGGGTTTTAACCTTGGTCGAATGAAAATAAATACTGAGTAAACATTATACAGGGTGCGCCATTTGAATGTGGTCGATGGAAATATTGAATAACTTTGACAGATTTCAACCGATTGACGTCGTCGAACACATTTTGGAAAGTGAAACAATTTTAATCATGAATCGATTCACCCCAAAGAACGCGCGGAAATAGTGACAATGTTCATTAGATCGGAGCCCGATTTTTGGGAGCGAATTTTAATGACTGATGAGGCCCCATTTCACGCTATCTGGCACTGTAAATAAACAAAACTGTCCAATTTGGGGGAAAGAAAATCCTCATACTATCCATCAAACTCCACTGCATGATCAGAAAGTGACTGTTTGGGCCGGTGTCTGCTCAAAAACCATCATCGGTCCGTTCTTCTTCAGAGTTGGGGAAACTGTCAATGGGGATCGGTATCGATGGATGTTGGCACACTCTGTTTTACCCGCCATGCGTGAAATGAGTGCCTCCCAGCAGCTTTTGGTTTCAACACAGCCTTGGCGGCGACATGTCACACCGCAGAAATCAACGATGAACTTCTTGCGTCCAAAAGTTTTCCATCGACCCACATTCAAATGGCGCACCCTGTATTAGTATGTGCGGCAAGTTTCGATGTTCTAAAAAACTGGTTGGTGATACAACCAAAATGTTCAGGAAATTTAATATTTGAGTCAATCATATCGATTTTGGTGACTGTGGCTCTTATAAAAGCAGAGTTATGCATAGATTGTTTTGAGTGGACTCTTAACAAAGTTCTTAAATGAAAAAAAAACAAGCAGTAAGTAGGCCAGTAAGTTCTTTAAGTACAAGGTCAGCTACAAAAAGCTGAATATAGCTTAAATATCAAATGATTTAGAAGCAAGAAACTTCATCACAAGATGCGACCGGTTTTAATCTTCCCTCAGTTTGCCGATTCTTCTATAGGTTTTAATGGCTTCTTCTTTTGTTTATACACAAACATTTCACAAACTTTTTCTTTTTTGCTACTTATCCTTTGGCTATACTGTATAATAAACAGTAAAATATACTTGTTTTTGGGAAAAGTTTCTTATATAAAAATATCTCAAGAATAACAGCTTGCAGTCATCGCCAGCATATTTCATAAAGAATTGTTTTTACGAGATACTTTTTTTTACCGAAGTACGTTGACGGGAGAAAATTAGATGATAGCCATTTTAATATGCTGCTATAGAACAAATTTTACGTAGTATTAAGAACCAAGGCTAATTCTGCAAGCTCCACTTATCAAACTTCAGGTTGTTAGAAACCAGTTGGACTGTAGTGTGGGGTCTGTTCATCTGATAAGTCTGGCAAACTAGAGGATATAATTTTCATTCAGTCTGTATATAGGCTTGGGGCATGTTTTTCAAACCTAGCCATACCATATTGCTGATTTTATCATAATAAAGTGCGTGCCTACTTAGTTAAGTGCGTTACCTGGGACCAGTTATACTTCGCAAGTGCTTGCCAGCCTCTACAAATCAGTTTTATGCATTACTCAAACTTACCTTTTGAAAAACTTCGCTTCGTACTTACTTTACGTAACTACAAATTTCCGCTTAAAATTTTTTGACTCTTCGGAATGCATTAATTACTATTGACACAATGGAGTTATAAAAAACATTTCAATGTGTAATAGGCTTGAAAACTAAAAAATTAGAAATTATTCACAACGGCTACATCCACTTATTCGTGGCTTCTTCATTTCACAGCTAACGGTCCAACACAGATACAGATACATACATACAAAAAAAAAACTCACACCTGTACAAAGATACAAAAATAAAAATAAAAAAGGCTGTCAATAATTCCGACTGAGGCTGTTGAAGTCGGCCAAGATTTTGGTAGCTCGCTTTTGGCTGGAAGCTAGCTTCTGGCTCACATTTTTTGTATGTTATATACAC
The DNA here is from genome assembly GCA_037043745.1 of Chymomyza amoena. Lineage (NCBI taxonomy): Eukaryota > Metazoa > Arthropoda > Insecta > Diptera > Drosophilidae > Chymomyza > Chymomyza amoena. The sequence goes on from JBAMAX010004808.1 coordinate 5,582, forward strand.
TTTATGTACGAAACAAGTAAATAAGTTATTATAAATTTTTCAAGAGATTTGTTATAAAGAATCGAAATGGCAGGATTTTAATTTTTTAAGAATATAGTTGAACATATTTTTCAAGTCGGAATTGCTAGAACTTCTGCTACTCGAAGAACTTGTTCTGCAATGAAATTCATAAATTGAAATTTTTAAAAAGAACAGCTTATTCGTTTAATATAGGTATGCTCAAAGTTTTGATTTAAGCTCTAAATGTACTGAGGTCTATGGAACATTTTTTAGCCGAACTTTAGATGTAAAGTCTAGTGAGCAATGTAGGACTTGAAGTTTTTATTGCCTATTTGTGCTAGACTTTAAGCACTGTAAAAATTGCCATTGGAAATTTCCAAATATTTAAAATTTTTTATTTTAAGAAGCACTTTTTCGTCGAATTGCTGATTTCTTCACATTTTTGGTTTCTGAAGTCCTTTTTTTAGAAATGTTCATGCGTGAAAATCTTTATATTTTAAGATGACATGCTGTTGATTTTGAAAAATCTTCGAATTGCATTAAACAATTTTCGAGTACAGGGCAATTTTGAAAAATCATGTAGCTAACAGAAAAAGACCAGCTATGAAATAAAATTGAATTATATATCAGTTGTATTTGCGATATCTTAAAAAGCTGTACGAAACGTAAAAATTGAGAGAATCTACTTCCACCAAAAGGATTCCAAAATCTTAGCGCTTCTACAGATAGTCGGATATGCGCCAGTCAACTGGATAAGCCATGCTGTTAAAGAATATCTCTAATAAGTGGATATAATCGGGAATAATTTCTTTTTTTTTTTTAAAGCCCACAGAAGTTTTTTATAACTCCAATGTCAATATAAAATGCATCCAAAGAGTCAAAAAATTTTCGGAATTTTAGAAAAGATTTCAAATTTTTTCAAAAGGAATAGATGCTTATTTGAGAGATGAACTCTTCAAGTATAACTTCCCAAGTTACCACTTTCTAAATAAATACGCATTTTAAATAAAATCGCAATTGGTATGGCTTGGTTTGAAAAACATACCCCAAGCCTTATAGAACTAAATGAAAATTATATCCTCTAGTTTGCCAGACTTATCAGATGAACATACCCCACACTACATTCCAAATATTCTAACAACTTTATTTGATAAACTTGAGATTAATATTATTATTAATACTACATAAAATGTTCTATAAAAACATATTAAAATCTATCTCTTTTTCTCCCGTCAACGTACTTCGGTAAAAAAAAGATTCGTAAAAACAATTCTTTATGAAAATGCTGGCTTATTGGAACTTTATAGAGAATTTAAAACTTTTCCCAAAAACAAGTATATTTTACTGTTTATTATACAGTATAGCCAAAGGATAAGTAGCAAAAAAGAAAAAGTTTGTGAAATGTTTGTGTATAAACAAAAGAAGAAGCCATTAAAACCTATAGAAGAATCGGCAAACTGAGGGAAGATTAAAACCGGTCGCATCTTGTGATGAAGTTTCTTGCTTCTAAATCATTTGATATTTAAGCTATATTCAGCTTTTTGTAGCTGACCTTGTACTTAAAGAACTTACTGGCCTACTTACTGCTTGTTTTTTTTTCATTTAAGAACTTTGTTAAGAGTCCACTCAAAACAATCTATGCATAACTCTGCTTTTATAAGAGCCACAGTCACCAAAATCGATATGATTGACTCAAATATTAAATTTCCTGAACATTTTGGTTGTATCACCAACCAGTTTTTTAGAACATCGAAACTTGCCGCACATACTAATACAGGGTGCGCCATTTGAATGTGGTCGATGGAAACTTTTGACGCAAGAAGTTCATCGTTGATTTCGCGGTGTGACATGTCGCGCCGTCTTGTTGAAACCAAAAGCCTTTAAGACCTTTTTCACGCATTTCTGGTAAAACAGAGTGTGCCAACATCCATCGATACCGATCCCCATTGACAGTTTCCCCAACTCTGAAGAAGAACGGACCGATGATGGTTTTTGAGCAGACACCGGCCCAAACAGTCACTTTCTGATCATGCAGTGGAGTTTGATGGATAGTATGAGGATTTTCTTTCCCCCAAATTGGACAGTTTTGTTTATTTACAGTGCCAGATAGCGTGAAATGGGCCTCATCAGTCATTAAAATTCGCTCCCAAAAATCGGGCTCCGATCTAATGAACATTGTCACTATTTCCGCGCGTTCTTTGGGGTGAATCGATTCATGATTAAAATTGTTTACTTTCCAAAATGTGTTCGACGACGTCAATCGGTTGAAATCTGTCAAAGTTATTCAATATTTCCATCGACCACATTCAAATGGCGCACCCTGTATAATGTTTACTCAGTATTTATTTTCATTCGACCAAGGTTAAAACCCTTTAACCCAACTACTCCACTAAAAACGTACCTATCTATAACTCCGTTTCTATAAAAGCTACAGTCATCAAAATCGTTTTATGGGCTTATGTTGACTTAAATACTTAAATTCCTGAATATTTTTTATATAAAAGTTTCTATTTAAATACAATCGGTTTTCATTGTTTGCATTACAAGTTTTCATAGTAACTGTAGAAAATAAAATTAAAAAACTCTGTCTTGCCCAAAAACAAGCAAAAAAATATTTTTAGCTAGAAGCTCGAATAAAAACAGCCTATGTATAACTACAATATGCTTATATAAAAGCTACTATAACCAAAAACGCTATAAAAAACTCGAGTTAATTCAGGTATAAGAATTTCTAAAAATGTTAGCGGTATCACCAAACAGTTAATTACAATAGTTATACACTTTTTGCATCAAAATCTTGCGTTTTAAACATAGAAAATGCTCTTAAAAGACTCTGTTTCCGCCAAAAACAGCTTACCCTAGCAGTCCCACTAAAAACAGCCTATGTATAACTCTGCTTATATAAAGGCTACAGTCACTAAAATTGGTATGTAGGCTCAGGTTGACTTCAAAATAAAAAATTTCAAAAATTAATTCAGGTATAAGAATTTCTAAAAATGTTAGCTGTTTCAACAACCATTTAATTACAATAGTTTTACACTTTTTGCAACAAAATTTTGCGCTTTAACCATAGAAAATGCTCTTAAAAGACTCTGTTTATACCAAAAACAACTTAACCTAGCAGTCCTACTAAAAACAGCCTATGCGTAACTCTGCTTGTATAAAAGCTGCAGTCACTAAAATTGGTATGTAGGCTCAGGTTGACTTCAAAATAAAAATTCCTTAATGTTGTCGATATAACTACGACCATTTGTTCGCTTTTTGCGCCCAAATCTTACAATATAAAAAACCAAAACTCAACGCAAAGACAAAAATGAAAAAAAAATTGTGCTTACAATTCTGATCAAAAATGTGTGAGGGTATATTATAGTCGGTTAGTCTCGACCGATATAGGCCAACTTGTTTTTGGTAGCTTTAGTTGTTGTATGCACAACGGTTTTGAAATGTTAACGTAGGTCGTTAACAACTTGTTCAACGCACTTTATGAGTGAACTGCCCTAACAGTGTTGTGGTTGTTGTTGCTATAGTTGTTGTTGTTGTTATGGCTGTTGCCGTTGAGTTTTGTTGTCATTGTAGAAACGCATGCTTTATGGCTAAAACATTTGCTGTCTGGCCGCACTTTATTAAAAGCATTTCAATTTAAATTTTTTCGTTTTTTTTTTTTTTGTTAACTTCAAGCAAGGTCGTCTGTGGCTTGGCTTTGATTTCTGCGCATGCCTAGCATTTTGTTTTTTTTTTTTTTAATTTTTTAATTAAATATTGAAATGTTCAAAGACTTAGTTGGCTTAGTTCAATGCACCGGAGCATGGTCTAGAAAAGCGGAAAAACCTAAGCAATTGAGCCACAAAATTAGCAAGCACTTAATGCAGTTAACAACAAAAGTGCCTGCCTGCCTGCCTTTTGGGCTTACACAACCAGCTGGCCGGACCAAGCCAGGCGCGTTAAAGCCAAGTTAGCCAACAAGCAGAGCAATCAAGTAATCAGCGCAGGCAAATCGCGCTGTTGGCTTACAATTTGCAAAGCGCAACACCAAATGCAACAACAACAACAACAACAGCTGCAGTGACAACAAAGCCCAGCAACAACAAACAACAGACAACAACAACAGCAATAACAACAACAACAAAACTTTACTTTCACGCCCCAGCAACAAGTTGCCAAACCTGACACAATGGCCAAGATGTGCTTCCTAGTTTTGTGGCATGTTGTGATTGTTGTTGTTGCTGTTGTTGCTGTTGGTGTTGCAGCTGCCTCGTAGCATTTACTTTACCTCAGCGTTTAGGGGATTCAGCTCCGCCGGTTCGTTGCTATCTTCCAAAGTTAAGAGCTCTCCAGTTGAGGTCTGCTGACGCTTGACGCGCACACTGGGCGCAGCATTGGCCATATGACTAAGTCCCAGCAGTGCCAAGAGCAATAAACTGCACTTTAAATGTTGCATGTTGTATGTTTGTTGTAGGTTTTGGGTTACTTTGTTTTGATTTTTTTTTTTGGTTAAAGTTGTTTTTTGGGAACTGTAAGTAAGCAAACAAACAAACAAGAAAAAAATGTTAATATATTAAAGCGGGCCAAAGCGTCGTATGCGTAATATTGCACAAGCCATAGAGGCATGACCTTCAAAATGAGCACAAAAAACGCATAAATATGTATGTTAAATTGCGGGGTATTCCCGGATACGCTTCAAATATCAATAAAAAAAATATATGTATAAATAAATAAAACAGCTGCTGCACAAATTATGTTAAATATTACAAATGTTTAAATATGCAGCTTGACTTTGTTTCAAAAAAAAAACAACTTATCGATAACACAGCTAAACAAAAAAAAATGCTTTTGTTGCTAAAAATTTTGCAAAAATGTTTCTTTTTTTAACACAAGGAGCTAACAAAAAAAAATAGTTTTTACAAATTTTGTTTGTTTTTTTTTTTGTAAAAATAAACACACCAACACTAAGAAAATGCGCTCGAACAGAGTAAAAAAACCAAAAGGCGCAGTCGCCGCAACACAGGGACGCGATACTAGCACGTTCACTAACTTTAAGCAAATGACTGCAGACGAAAGTTACTTCAATGATTTAGCAGTGGCCAAAAAATCGGTTACAACCAAAGCGGCGACGGCCAAAAGCGACGTCAGCTTCAGCAGCGACGTTGGCGCCAGCAGCGCGTGCTAAGCTTTTGCAGCAGCAGCAGCCGCAGTAGCAGCCAACTACCCAACTGCAGCTTAAACCGACTCAAAAACTGATTTGCGCTCATTTTGGCCAAAAGGCAAGAAAAAAAAAACAAAAACAAAATCAAAGTTTTATGGCTTAAATTTAATTTTATAGCGCGTGCGCTGCTTGTCGTCGCCAGCGTCGACGCTGACGCCTGCGACTGCGCTTTGACGCATGACGCTGCCAAGCGCGACTTGGACTGACAGGCAGCGCTGCCAACTCGGTCAACTTGGCCAACACGTCGAATGCGGCCAACACGTTTTGAGCGCAAATTTCAACAAAGCGCTCAATAAACTGCAAAAGTTGTAATGCGGCGCCAGCAGCAGCAACAACAACCTACTAACAACAGCTACAACAACAACAACTATTGGCAACAACAAAGACGTTAAGCCACTTGTTGTTGCCAAGCTTTTTTTTTTGTATTGTTTTGGTTTATTTAACTTCTTTTTTTTTTGCAATCAATTGCATGCACTTTTAATTTCTAATTTCTGTTTTACATTAAAACATTGAATGCGCATACCAGGCGTATGCGCAATATTTTGTTAACTTTGTTAAATTAATTGAGGAACTCCCCACCAAAAACAAATAGCAAGACTTGGCAGCTAATGCAATAACATGTAATGCATAAATTATTACAATGTATGCCAGAGATACTTACAACAAAAAAAAAATAAAAACATTTTTTTTTAAGAGATTGTATCTTGGGCATCGTTGGAGAACAAAATTATGTGAGCTTGTCGAAACACTGTTCTAAAGACTACAAAATGTATACATATGAAAAAAAAAAATAATTAAAAAATAATATATTTAGTGCGGTTTCTTGTAATTGTTTAATCACATAGTGTTTGACATTATCTGGAGCTTTAAGCCTTCAATAAATAATAGTATTATATTTTTTCCTTAATCTTTTTTTTTGATTAATTTTTTTTATTTTATGCAGCTTTTTGTCTTATGACTCAATAGCGCATTTATAACTTGGAACCTTAACAATGAATTGGCGAACTGCCCTTGTAACAATAAGTATCAAACTTATCTATAACTTCACATTTATGACTATTTACAATTACAATTTAAAGTTTTTAAAGGATTAAATCATTGCGAGAATCTAAAGGGTGCCGTCTTTTGAGCCTTCGCCTATTTGTATTTGTGGCTAGGGATGTTGCAAGTTGGTTTGGATGATTAGTAAGTCTATCCCTGTATCTTGAGCTGGGTCGTCCGATTAGTTCAGCTATGGTAGGGATGTTAAGGTCATTATGCAATACTTCGTTTCTAACAAACCATTCTGCTCCAGTCCATCTTCTCAGGGCCTTGTTTTGCATCGTTTGCAGTCGTTTTATATGGGTCCTCGCAGCAGTTCCCCAGAGCGGTATTGCGTATGTGAAGACTGGTGCTACAATAGCATTGTAAATTGTTCTTTTGCTACGAAGCGACAATTTGCTAGAACTTTTCAGCATCCAGTCCAATTTTTTTAACTTTAATTTACAGCTTTTGACTGTCTGAGTGATGTGTGGGCCGTATGTCAGTCGTCTGTCAAATGTGACTCCCAGATATTTTACTTTGGTGGCTCTTGGTATCGGAGATCCCAGTGTGACCTCAGGGCAGTCCCCTCTTCTGGTGGCAAATGTGATGTGCACTGATTTTAGTGAATTAATGGTTATACACCAGCGTTTCGTCCAGCTCTTGAACTCGTCTAAATATGCCTGTAGTAGTTCTGATGCTTCAAGCTCAGATGGACTGCTGCTCAGTATTGCCGTATCGTCTGCGTATGTTGCTATTAGCAATCCAGTGTTAGGTGAGGGCAGCGGCATGTCTGCCGTGTACAAGGTATATAGTGTGGGGTTGAAAACACTTCCTTGAGGAACACCTGCTCTTACTTGCCGAATCGTTGATATAGCTTGTCCTTCTGCGACTTCAAAGCTTCTTCCTTTCAGGTAAGAGGCTAGCAGTTTGTAGTAATGTGGGAGAGCAGCTCTTATCTTGCTCAGGAGTCCCACATGCCAGACGCGATCAAAGGCCTGTTTGACATCTAGAAAGACTGCTGAACAGTATTCCCTTTTTTCAAAAGAACCCAATATGTGATGGGCAACTCTGTGTATTTGTTCCGGGGTTCCATGCTGACTCCCAAATCCAAATTGGTGGTCTGGTATTGACCCTCTTAGATCCAGCTGTCCAAGCACTCGTCGCAAAAGTATTCTTTCAAATACCTTGGATAGTACAGATAACAAACTAATTGGTCTGTACGAGGCAATTTCTCCAGCGGGTTTGCCTGGCTTTGAAATCATCACAATCATAGCACGTTTCCAGCAGGCTGGGAAGTGTTGGATGCGAAGAATGGCATTGCACAAAACTACAAAATGTTCGATTGTGGATTCTGGCAGTGCTCTGAGGATTGTACCATCTATTTTTTCGTGTCCCGGAGCTTTTTTTAGCTTTTATATTTTTAATTAATTCCAGGACCTCATTCTTGGTGCATGCTCTGATCGTGATGCCTCCTACGCTTGGGGAGATCTCGTTTTCCTCAATTTCCACGATGTTTAGCGATTCGGCTGTCAACAGTGGACTGAATTGTTCCTGGAGGCGAATTTATAATTGAAGCAAAATTGTGTTTATGTCTGTTTACCAATGTATTTATTTGTTTTTATATCGCATTTAAATAAATAAAAAAATAATTCCCGGTTAGATCCCTTGGAGGAAGGGCACAGCGGATCTCTTGTAATAATTGTTCGAACAGAACAGAGTCCTACAGTTTATAGCCGAATCCGAACGGCGGTGTCTTTAATTAATTCATAAAGACTTAAAAAAAACGCATTTAAATATTTTAAAAAATACAGTTTTCTTTCAATAAAAAATTCAGAAAAATTTCAACATTATTTTGACTGAAAAACAATTAACTAGCCGTGAAGCGAAAATTAATGATAAAATGTTTACTAAAAAATTTAAAATTTAATTTTAAAATATTTTTAAACTGTTCTCAAAACTATATCTACCAATTAACTTAACGAGAGGTATTTTTATTTTTTCCGAAAAAGGGTTCCTCACAAATAGGTGTGGGGGCACTGCGACCATAAGATCTTTTGTACCATATCCATAAATTACGGCAAAAGACTTTCCACTTTCCGCATGAATAGCAGTAGGTCTTTTGTTGGTATTAGTCTGAGATGGAACGGACTAGTCCGTTCATTCCCATGTAACAGGCTCTGTTTCATAGGGAATATGCAGTCATAGGGAATATGTCTGGTGGTGTCATCGTCTTCTAGACAGAGCCTGCACTTTAAAGAGTCCGATAGGCAAATTTTCTGTAGATGATATCTAACAGTGTGGTGGCCAGATAGGTAAGGTCCGCTCTGCCAAGACCTTTTGTCTTGATCGCATCCAGAGGTTTGACAAGCACTTTTGCTTGACGGTGCTTGGTTGTGGACCAACCAATACCACAAAAGGACGGTGGCAGTTGAGGCCACTGACTCCGAATTTCGGTAGTAAATTTTAATAATTTCGACTCGTTGTTGGATCGCATATCTTTCCATAATGAAAGGGGAAACCTTACTGAAGAGAAATGTCAAGAGAGCGGGAAAAAATATGAGCGTCGTTTGCTGTCCCTATCGGTCTACTTTTGTAGCGTCCCTACTGAAAAATGTATTAAATGTTTAATATGTTTATTAAACGTTTATTTAGAAATAACTCATAAAAATATATTTTAATTATTCATGACGTTTGGCCGCAAGCATGCGAGATCTTGGTAGACGGCACTGACTAAGACTATGCAAACGATACTGCATTTCCGGCTGTAAAATCTTTTTGAAGAGCTTCTACTTCGTCTGCTGAGCTGAGTCTAAATCAATAACATCGCCTCGGTCATCCGTATTGAGAGCTTCACCCTCGGCACACTCCGGACACTGTTGGGTCAAAACAATATCATTAATATCGGTCAGCGGTTCACAAATCTTCTCGATGCTTTTAACTATATTTTCAGTAGGGTCGTCCGAACGGCGCTCCGTAATGTAAACGCTTGAAACTGTTTCATACATGCGTTGCTCAATCATTTTGAGGAAACGACGTGTATTTACAAGATTAACATGAGTATGATCGCCCAACAATTTGGACAAAGGTTCTGAATTTATTGTGGCCATCTCGCATAGAGATTCGATACCATTAAACAAATTTTGTAGCTTTTCATCATTCTTATCGCGCACCTTTTTTAACAACTCATTAGATTCTTTCCTTTCGCTTAACTCCTTTTCAAGTGTTACTATAGTTTTTAGTTGCTTCTCATACTTATTAGCATTTCCTTCCTTAAGCGCAGTTATATCCTCGAATAGGCGATCCACAGAGTTGTTGAGTAGTTTTATGTGATAGCCCATTTCATTTCCTTTATTATAAAACGAAAAGTAAAGGCTCTCTTGATGCTCAAATTTATGAATCATCTCATCCACACTGGCTGAGTGTGTATAGTTCAGAAGCTTCAGCAGCACACCATTGTACAGATCTTTCTTCTGGGTAAGAAACTGACGTGATTTTTCGCGCCGCTTATACTCCTTTGGTTGTAGATCCGCTAATTCACACGTCTTAATCTTACAGCGCAGAAAGGCTATGTTATCGGCATCAGAAGCTATTTTACGAGTAGCACCCTGCATTTCGATCTTGCGCATCTCACGATCCTTTGCGCCATGTTCTTTCATATAGCCGGTCTTCTCATATATTTCGACAAAGCCCTCGAAAGTACGTACGACGAACTCTATCGTATCGAATAAATACTTTTTATCATCATTTAGCTTGTGCACCATTTTCAAGTAAGATTCATTGAAGTAATTGCGTTCTTTGATCAAACATACGATTCTGTCCCGTAGGTCACGATTTGTCTTTGTCAAGGTGCACTCCTGCTGCACACTCACTTCCAAAGCGTTTTCCAATAACATCATCTTCTTGTCCAACTTTGCCTGATACGCCTGATGCTGTTTATCTGGTATAATGCGGCGATTTAAATCATATGTCTGCTTGCCCACACGACTTATTTCACGATCCATATTAACTATGTCAGCCTTGAGTGCTTTTATTTCCTCTTCCAGTTTCTCGTAACAGTCCACAGAGCATTTGATCCGTTTTAAATAACGTTCGTTTTGCTTAACATGAGTCTTACCGCTGGCTACCCAGACGTGAGCGCGCAGCTCATCCTTTTCAACCTCTAGCTTTTTGATGGTATTCTGACGGCTTTTTTCGAGTTCGGTATCTTTGCGCGACTTTAGTTGGCTAGTCAGTGCGTTTTTGTACTCCCGCTGACGCTTGCCGAGCTCGCGATGATTGTTCTGATAGCTTTCCAGAAAGGCAGCTTTATCCGGTACTTGAGCCATGTTTTATTAAAATAAAATTTTAGTTTTTTTACTGAATTTCCTATTTGCTCGTTTGTGTTTGTTGATTTAAATGATTGTGAAGGCAAATCTTTACTGCCTGAGTTTTTGTTGAAAAGTCATAGCTTACTTTTGTTATAGAAAGTAAATGTAATACGGGGAGATGGGAAAAGATTCGCACTTAGGAGGCTGAAGTCCGGTTCTTCTTCTTCTTCTTCAAGTCCTTCAATCCCGGGTGGGGCATAGGGCGGCAACAAACTTCCTCCATTCTTCCCGATCTGCGGTCAGATACTCAGATACAGCTGTTGCCACAGTTTACGCAGTGTTGCTGTTTCGGCTAATACTGTTGATTTCCAAGTAGTTCTTGGTCATCTGTCCATTCACTTGCAGTGATTGACACATCTCGTTCATCCCGTTGTTGGTACTTGCCAGGAAACAGATATCGTCAGCATAATCCAAGTGGCTTAGCCTCTCAAAAGGTCTCCATTGGATACCATGTCTCTCAGTTGTAAATACAAATTTAGATCGAATTAATATAAAAAATTAACAATAACAAGGCCAGTTTTCGAAATTCGGATAAAATACAATACAACTTGCACCTTTTAAAACAAAAAATCATTTTTTTGAATAAAATACATATTTTTTGTTTGCTGGTGTAAATTTTAAAAAATATAAGAATTTATATTAATTATTTAAAGAATTTTTTTTAAAGATTTATTAATGTTAAAGTTTATTACTAAAAGTCATAGCTGGATAGGGTATTAAAAACTGACTGACTAACTGAATTTTATTGGGCTTTTTCTTCATTTTAAGCAGGATTTCTAGGTTGAAATCGCACTACAGTTTCGGCAGAATGTGCCTTTCAATGAGGCAAACTGAACTAGTTCATAAAACTATGTAGAAAAATTGTGCTTTCTTTATTATAAGTTCTTTAGTCTTAGTTCAGAAACTATTTAGTATGACTTATTCTTTTAATTTAATGGATACAACAAAGTACAGTTGACATTATTAATAAAAAAAAAAGAATATGGAAAAAAATATATATTTAACATTTTGCACCGACTAAAATCAAGAACTGGCCAGAGACTAGAATTTACAATAACAACGTAAAAAAATAAAGTCCAATATAAACTCAAAATTCTATTACAAAAATAAATTTTTCAAAAAGTCAACCACTTTGGCTCCAATAAATGCAAATATCAAATAAATCATTTTTAGACTCTTCAATATTAAGTATATGCATGAAATCAAAAATTCATTTCATAAAATTAATTGCATTCCTTTAAGCCAGGCTGTTGTGAAAAGTTCATAAGCCGTCTAGACTTCAGTTACAACTTGCTGAAGATTTATTTTTTAACAACTTCAAGTATTTAAGATTCTTGTGGAATTTCCAATTATTGTCTCTATGGCTATAACAATTATGTCGGCCAACAAACAAATTGGTATTTATCTGTCCAAAGTATTTAAACTTTGACATTAATGAAAATAAGTGTATTAAATGAATAAATAAGTTTCGTGCAGTTAATAATTCTTCAGAATCAAATTAAGAGTAATAAAATATTGTAATTAGCAGCGCAATTTTCTAGAGCGTCAAAATGACTATTTTAATGTCCAAAAACAAATACGAATGACTAGTAAATGGCTTAAATATTTGTTAAACAAGTAAATAAATTGGCAACAATTTTCATTTGAAAATATTGAAAGATTTTTTAGAAAACTGTAATATAATTTATATAAAGAGACTTTTGAGTTCCTTGAGATTAGTTGCCAAAATAAATATTCGGAATTTAAGCTTACAATCCTTGCTCCCTGACAATGTTTCTAGAAATTTTAATTTTTGAATTGTCAGCACAAATACCAGGGCTGTACAATAGTTTTGAAACAATATAATCGAATTTTGAAACTTGGCACAATTTTTTCCAAAAGGATCCGTATTCAAAAGAAAAATAGTTTAATTCTTCTGAAACTTTAAAAGATGTTGATAAAATAATGTTAAATAGAAAAAAATATGAGTTGTAGGCCATTCATTATCTTGTACCTAGAGTACTGTTTAATATATTTTAATTAATAATTAAATAAAACAATTAATATAACAAATATTTGAAATATACGAAAAAAATTTAGGTTACAAAATGAATATTTATTAATTATTTGACTCACAAACTATTTTTCTACATAGTCACCTTCGACTTGAATACATTTTTCGTATCTGTTATAGAGTTTATAAAAACCTTCTTTTAAAAAAAACGTGTCCAATTGTGAATTGCGTTAGGTGTTTTGTTGGTTGATTTTTTGGAACCTGCGAAGTTTGAAATAAGCTTAAAAATGCCATCAGACGAAAACGTCCAGGAAAATTATCCAAAAAAATCTTACTCTTTCATGATAATGCACGGCCTCATTCTGCTCAAAAAACGAGAGCTTTATTGGAAAAATTCAAATGGGAAATTTTCGATCACCCACCCTCTCTCCGGATCTCGCACCAAGTGGGCAGCATTTTGTTTCAAACGAAGAAGTCCAAACATCTGTCAAATTATGGCTCCAAAAAACAGGACACGTTTTTTTTAAAAGAAGGTTTTTATAAACTCTATAACAGATACGAAAAATGTATTCAAGTCGAAGGTGACTATGTAGAAAAATAGTTTGTGAGTCAAATAATTAATAAATATTCATTTTGTAACCTAAAAACTTTTTTGTACTTTTTTTTAAAATTAGGGAAACTTCCTTTTTGAATACCCCGTATATATTATCCCTCTATCATATAAACAAGATTTTTTTCTCATCTTTTTGAATTTACTTTCAAGTGGGAGGGTTGAGTGTTGGTGAGCGAAGCGAGCAGGGGGCGAAGCCCCTAGTTTTAATTATTATAATAATTAACATTGCATTGCAAAGAAAATACAAAAAATGTTGAATTCAGCTTATTTTTTAATACAATAAAAAAATTGCAAAATAACTTCTAATATGTTAATATAAAAATTCAAGTATAATTTTAATTTTAAAAAATGAAAAAAATTTGTCAATCTTGAAATAAACATGTATTGAGGCTGAAATATTTATTTTTTGAGCTCAATACATATTTAAAAATGGTTTTATTTAATTAAATAAATAATAAATAAGTTGCATTTAAATAATTAAAATAGTTACAATTCTTGAAAATAAATATATATAAAAAATTAAAGCAAAATATATTTTTAATATTTAAAATACAAACAGCAAAAAAGCTTTTATCTTTAAACCATAAAACGATTTTTTTTTATTTTTTTTTATCCATCTAATTTAAAAACTACAATTGAAAATATTTTATGAAATTTTCTTTGCTGTTTATACCCTGTACCATATGGTACCAAGGGTATATTAAGTTTGTGCAAGCCGAAAATGTATGTAACATATAGAAGGAGACGTCGGAGACACCCCAAAGTTACCTAAAATATGATCAGGGTGAATAGAGAAGTCGATATACCCATGTCCGTCTGTCCGTCCGTCCGTGTGAACGCCTAGATCTCAGAGATGGTAAGAGCTAGAGTTACCAAACTTTCACATTAGATCCCATATTATTCCATAGGAGGCAAGTTTATTTTATTTTTTTGATATCGGGGATAAATTATATAGCTCCCATGGGGGTGTTTGAGACGACCTCGACAAAAAAAAGCGTTTTAGATGAATAATTCGTTTGTTTATGAAGATATCGTAACCAAATTTGATATTCGAAAGTTTTTTATAGTTCCCAATCACTGTACCAAATTTGATCGAAATCGGTTGACTATATCATATAGCTCCCATAGGACCGATCGGCCAAAATAACTTTTTTAAAGAAAAATTCGCTATATTTCGTTTTTTAATAAAGATATCCTAACCAGATTTGGCATTTGCAAATTTTTTAGACCACTTAAGCAATGTGCCAAATTTGAACAAAATCGGTTGACTACATCATATAGCTCCCATAGGTCCGATCGGCCAAAAAATCGATTTTTTAACTAAATTTGTTGTGTTTCGTTTGTTTGTTAAGATATTGGGACCAAATTTGACATTCGTGAGTATTTTATAGTTCCTAAGCAATGTACCAAATTTAATCCAAATCGTTTGACTAGATCATATAGCTCCCATAGGACCAATCGGTCCAAAAACACGTTTTTTATACAAAATTCGATGTGTTTTGTTTGTTTGTAAAGATATTTGAAATAAATTTGGCATTCATATCTTTTTTAAGGTATTTAAGCACTGTGTCAAATTTTATTGAAATCGGTTGACTATATCATATAGCTCCCATAGGAACGATTGATCAAAAAAAAAATGTTTTGCTTAAAAATTATTCTGTTTTTGGTTTTTTGTGAAGGAACCGGATTTTATGCAAGCTAGTGGTACAGGGTATCCCAAAGTCGTCCGCGCCCGACTTTACGTACGCCATTTTTTGAATTTAAATTCAAGTGGGGTTGGTGAGCGAAGCGAGCAGGCGGCCTAGCCCCCTAGTTTTAAATATTATAATAATTAACACCGCATTGCATAGAAAACAGAAATAAAATTTTGAATTCAGTTTATTTTTTAATTAACTTTTTAAATAACTTCTAATATGTTAATATAAAAATTCAAGTATAATTTTAATTTTAAAAAGTGAAAAAAATTTTTAAATTTTGAAATAAACATGTATGGAGGCTGAAATATTAATTTTTTGAGCTCAATAAATATTTAAAAATTGTTTTATTTTATGAAATAAATAATAAGTTGCATTTTATTAATTAAAAAATTATAAAAAATTAAAGCAAAATATTTTTTTAAATATTTAAAATACAAACAGCTAAAAACCTTTTACTTTCAAGCCATAAAACGAATTTTTTTTATTCTTTTTTATCCACCTAATTAAAGAAACTACAATTTGAAATATTTTATGAAATTTTCTTTGCAGTTTTTATTTTAAAATTGTTAAAAATACAATTTAAATAAAATATATTTTATTTCATAAATATTTTATTTCATAAAATATATTTTATTTCAATTTTAATTTTTATAAATAAAATTGCAAATTAACCTAAATTACAACATAAAAATTGGCAAATAATTTTTACTAGAAATAACTATTATTATAAAAAGGGAAAAATTTATTTCTTGATTTTTAAATAAACACGCATATTTATTCAGAATTGTTAGTTTAAGTTAAACAAAATTTTGTTATTATTAATTTAATAAAATAAACGAAAAATATGTTTTTTTAATAATTTCAATTGTATCTTGTAATAATTAAAGAAAAAATATATTCAATAATCTATGCATTTTCATTAAGTAATTATTAGTAATAAATGCTTCGCTATTTTTAATTTATTAAAAAAATTGTAAAATAATCGGAATACAAAACAAAGCCTATAAATGTTCCAAACTTTCATGGAACATGTTCAGTAGACACCTTCAAAATCTACCATAAAATGCTACATTTTACTTTTTTTTTGTTGAGATCTCATTACATTTTAAAATTAATTTATAACTTATTGCTTAAGCTTTATTTATGTTTAGCAATTTTTCCCATATGACAGTTACAAATACTTTATTTATTAACACTATTATTGGCTTTAAATTCAACATCTTGTTATACCAGATTATGCAAAATTTGTATTAAAAAAAATCGTTTTTCCTACAAAATATCTTAGCACTTTATTATTTTTTTTTTTGCTTCTTTAAGCAAAACTCAACTAAGCTGCTTTACATTTTGCAGCGATCCATTCGAGTTACTTATCTGAAAACCAAAAAAAAAACATTGCTCAAGGTTAGTCCCCTGAGAGGCCATACTTTAGGCCAAGATCTGTCTCTGATTGTGATTTAAAAAACGAATGCAAAGAATCAAAAATAAAATCCTTAATTGCCTTGAGACGCTACATAATTTTGTGAGAGATAAACTCAGATAAATTAAAGCCAAAAATTAATGCATGCATCCGCAGAAGTGACAAAATAAAAAGTAGCACAGATAAAAAAAAAAACTCAACTCGAAAATAAAAAATAAAAAAAAAGATTTGCAAATACAACTTCTGCTGGTTTATTTGTAGGTCACAAGGTCGTTCGGTTGACAGCCAAAGGTCTTTCGAAGAACCTGTGTGAAGGCATCCATCCTTTTACTTTTAACCCGCTAAATTAACTTTCAATTTTATTTTGTGCAGTTTATTTTGCATTAAAGTAATTTTAATGAGCTTCATTAATTTTATGCATATAAAAAATTGGCACAGGAGCAAATCATACGAAGATCTCTTTTAGAAACTTGACACTTGGCAGCAAACCTGCCAAAAAACCAGTTTTTATTTTTTGAAAATGTTTAAGCTACAACTGAATGAAGGTTTTGTTAGTTTGAAACTATGTGCAGATGGTTCTAAAATTTTTAAAGGTAAAATTAATAAGTTAACAAATTCCACCCTTAAATAGGCTTATGTGACCAATTGGTTTGAATAAAAAAAAAAAAAAAAAATTGTTCTGCGAAGATCGCGAATTCCATCCCACCCAACTTGTTGTATTATCCGCAAAACAAGCAAAATCTTACAAGTATTTGGCTAATATTGACGGCCATAAGCAATAACTCAATTGAGCCGGACAAAGGCATTCTAGAACTAATCACTGAACCTAATGTGAAATGGGCAGTGACGACATTCAAAACATATAAATCTTCCCAGTTCAACTTCAATTTTCAATAGGTTATATTGCAAAACGGCTTGTAACCTTCTATAAAAGCGTGATTATACTGAAATACATTCCTGCCCTATGAAAGGAAGTCAAAGTTGTTTTTATATCCACGGCGGGAAAAATATCTCATGTAAGTCCCAAAGGGTACAGGCCTATCAGTCTATCGTCTTTTCTTTTGAAGGCGCTTAAATGAATTATAGAGCTGATAAGAAGGACTATTTCCCTATCGCAATTAGCGTGATCACAACATGCGTACTGTAAAGGGAAATCCACTGAGACAGCATTAAACACACTTGTCACAGAAATTAAAAAATCATTAGAAGACAAGGAATTTACCATAGTAGCTTTTCTAGATATTGAGGGCGATTTCAATAACATACAGCCTAAGACGATTACGAATGTGTTGACAGAACTGGGCATCTATAAATCTCCCATAAAACTCATCGAACTCATGATGCCAAGCAGATTCGTGAATTCAACGATGGGAGATTCGGAGGTGCGCAGATCGGTTACAAGAGGTACCCCTCAAGGAGGGCTCCTATCTCCACTCTTGTGGGTTCTAGCGATGAACAAGCTTTTGCGGATTCAAGAAGAGAGTAGACATAAAGTTGTCGCATATGCGGATAATGTTGCCTTGGTTGTAAGAGGGAGATTTCCGAACACCCTCTGCGAAATCATGCAAAGACTACTGAAAGAAGTCGATCGGTGGTCCAAAGCATGTGGGCTAGATGTTAATGCCAGCAAAACGAAACCTATTATGTTCACCAGAAATCGCAAAATACCAAATGTAAGAACCCCGTGCCTAAATGGAAACACATTAACATTCACCGAAGAAGCACGTTACCTAGGACTGATTTTAGACAGGAAACTGCTGTGGAACCTAAATGTTGAGGATAGAGTGAGAAAAGCGGCAATAGAGCTATGCTCATGCAAAAGAGCAGTATCAGCAAGATGGAGTCTAAAACCCAATGCTGAATTTACACAGCGATAGCAAGGCCAATCCTAATCAACGGAGTTCTGGTATGGTGGCCGGCGCTTAGCAAAAAAAGTGAATTGAAATGCATGAATTCCATTCAAAGAGCGGCGAACTTGAGAATCAGCATTAAACACCATGCTGCATCTACTGCCAATGGATCTATATAGTAAGCAAATAGCAGTGAAATCGGCCTTAAGGCTAAGAGAATCTTCGGATCTAACTAAAAGTTCTAGAGGACACTCGACTATTCTGCGCCAATTTCCGCAAATTCCTAGAACCACTGACTTTTTTAACTCAATGGAGTTATTCTTAGACAAACCGTTCAGTGTAAGTTTCCCATCTCGTGAAGATTGGGACAATGGTATACCAGACTGTAATAGCAAGATTACCATTTTTACGGACGGATCTAAGCTCAATGATCAAGTGGGAGGGGATGTCTATTCGGAATCCTTCGGCATTAACGAATCATTCCACTAACCAGATCATTGTAGTGTTTTCCCGACAGAAGTCATAGCTATAATGGAAAGTATTCTCATAATTAAGAATCTTGTTTTAACCGAAAGGGAAATTCACAACTGTTCAGACAGTCAGGCTGCTTTAAAAGCACTATAGTCAGTTGGCTCACATCCAAAACAGTAATGGAAATGTTACGAGCTTTTACGAGATGCTACTAAATTATTCACCATAAATCTGCAGATGAACAAGCTAGACGGGGTACAACGATACCAGTTCAGCCGGATAAGGTGTTGGTATTTTTACGACTAGCAACATGTAAATTGTTAATAGATAGAAGTATCATTAATGTTGCAAATTATAGATGGGAACAACCTGCAACCTGTCTTATTAGTCGGAAAACTTGGCCGCAATGGAGCTTGAATAGAACCAAGAAACTTTTAAACCTAGCAGACTAGACGTAAGAGCCATGATAGGGGCTCTAACGGGGCATTGTCCTATTGGTGGACACGCCAATAAATTAGGCGTGCCGCATTTTGACTACTGTAGAAGCGGTCAGGAAGAAGAGAATGAAACAGTGGATACACTGGGTTCCGAAACTTTTGGTTCTTTTTTTGATTCTCGCAGAAATCAGAATAAATAAGATTAATTCTTTTATTTAATCGACAGGTTGGTTCAAAGAGACTAACTCAAGTGGCATCACAACGGGCCTAGGTTTGTCGGAATCGGAATCACAACCACTTCTACCTACCTAACAGAAGAACAAATCTTAATGCTTGATTTCAAAATTGGATTCTGCTTTATAAAAGCAGTTTAAATATAAAATGCCACGAAATTTGACACGATCCGTGAGTTTTTAGTAAACCTAAAGTAAACAGTCATTAAGAAAAAAAGTCCCCTGCTAATGATGGCTTTATTTTTTACTTTACTTTATTTTTGCTTAAAATTTTTAAACTATGCATTAAAAAGGCTGATCTTGAAAAATTAATTTTACGCTTAATGAGCTTTATATAACTTCAAGGTATTGAAAAGTCAGTTTTCCAAAATTATATGAATTTATGTTAAAAAAAATCTCAACATTATCTTTTTGGACTAGCTCTATAAACTTATTTAATTTACGCTTTATAAAGTCTGATTAAGTCAGATCATGCAAGCTCTTATTATTTTTAATATATAAACCAATTGCTTTAGTTTAATGTCTAAAGTTTTAAGTACAGCCAACTGAATATTTAGACCTTTGTCCATGACAGGCGCCACATAATCATCATTATCATCATCATTAAGAAATTTGGATTCATTGCCATTACGTTTTTTTTTTATTTTTAAATGCCGCAATTAATCTGATTATTATAATTATTCAATTCAACTAAATTAATTGACATAAGAAGCTTGTAAACAAAAAAATTTACAGCAGACGGCAGTTCTTGAAACGATAACTTGGTAACATTGTAAACAACATTGAAAACAATCTATAAAACCAAGCTGAACTTTGGGCCAAATTATTACCAATTGGCTATGGAAATTATTTACTGTGCAAACGCCACAATTAGAATCCATAAAATTGTTAAACGCCAAATACACCTGACAGCCACTTGGCCAATTTGTTGGCCAGTTTTGAGCTACAACTTAAAGCCAACATGCAAATGCTGCGCTTTGGTTAGCTTTTATGGCTACTGTGGCTAATCAGCGTACTTGTCATACATATTTGACATGGCCAAGACCCCGACTAAAAGCTGAGCAATTTTTTTTTTTTTCGCTACACATTTTGTATCTTTTTTGAATAGTATCTACCAGTTTGAGTGTAATAAGGCGCCTGACTTAAACTTTTATTGCTGCTTACTTAATAGATTTTACATAATTATAAAATGGCCGACAGCAACGACAGCGACAACGTCAACGGCAAAGTTCACTCATTTACTTAACAAAATGTCAGCCTTATGTACAGCTTGGTCATACCAACTATTACTAAGCCCCTTCAACTTGTTCTCAACTCGTTAACACAACACACACACAGAAGACATTTGTGCAGTGTGCGTGAATGCTGTGTGCTAAACTATAATTCAGAATTGCTCAACACTGCAACGAGTGCGCCTTGTTGTTGTCGCCACTTACACAATTATTGTCATTATGCATTATTTTGACATATTTCGTGGCATATCTTTATACTCTTTATTTAGAATCATCTTGAGGAATCCAGCTATGCGCTATAGTTTGCGAAGTAGTGTTGATAATTACTCAAAAATGGGATTTCATCACAAGATTTAGCTGATTTCAATAAAATATTTCATCATCTAAAAATATCTTTTTATACCCTGGTACCAAGGGTATATTAAGTTTGTGCAAGCCGAAAATGTATGCAACATATAGAAGGAGACGTCGGAGACACCCAAAGTTACCTAAATATGATCAGGGTGAATAGAGAAGTCAATATAGCCATGTCCGTCTGTCCGTCCGTCCGTGTGACCGCGTAGATCTCAGAGATGGTAAGAGCTAGAGTTACCAAACTTTCACATTAGATCCCATATTAATCCATAGGAGACAAGTTTATTTTATTTTTTTGATATCGGAGATAAATTATATAGCTCCCATGGGGGTGTTTGAGACGACCTCGACAAAAAAGCGTTTTAGATGAATAATTCGTTTGTTTATAAAGATATCGTAACCAAATTTGGTATTCGAAAGTTTTTTATAGTTCCCAATCACTGTACCAAATTTGATCAAAATCGGTTGACTATATCATATAGCTCCCATAGGACCGATCGGCCAAAATAACTTTTTTAAAGAAAAGTTCGCTATATTTCGTTTTTTAATAAAGATATCGTAACCAGATTTGGCGTTTGAAAATTTTTTAGACCACTTAAGCAATGTGCCAAATTTGAACAAAATCGGTTGACTATATCATAAGCTACACATAGGTCCGATCTTCCAAAAAAACGATTTTTTAACAAAATTTGTTGTGTTTCGTTTGTTTGTTAAGATATTGGGACCAAATTTGACATTCGTGAGTATTTTATAGTTTTTAAACACTGTACTTAACTTAATCCAAATCGTTTGACTAGATCATATAGCTCCCATAGGACCAATCGGTCCAAAAACACGTTTTTTATACAAAATTCGATGTGTTTTGTTTGTTTCTAAAGATATTTGAAATAAATTTGGCATTCAGATCTTTTTTAAGGTATTTAAGCACTGCGTCAAATTTTATTGAAATCAGTTGACTATATCATATAGTCCATAGGAACGATCGGTCAAAAAAAAATTTTTGCTTAAAAATTCTTCTGGTTTTGGTTTGTGAAGAAATCGGACTTTATTTCAAGCTGAAAATTTAATCTAAAGTCATTGGAAAAACCTAATCAGTAAGTTTCATTCCTTTAAACTGTTTAGTATTCTGGGATAACTGCAAGCTGCACATGATAGATGAAGACTTTGATTCGAAATTTCATCTCGAAAATTAATTTATTTTCACTGTTTATAGGCCATGTTACTTTATGCTGCAAAGATGATAAGTAACTATGCATTAAAAATATCATCTTGAAAATACTACTATATAGGATAGGTTCATACAGATCGTATTTACTTCAATCTGGAAAAGATGATGCAGACTCTGCTTTACCAGTTCATCTTGAACATGTAAGTTTATTTTCTTTTAACTGGTAACATTCTGGGATAACTGCAAGCAGCACAGATGATAAAGACTTTGATTCGAAATATCATCTTGAAAATTAATTTCTTTCAATAATCATCTCGAAAATACTACAATACTATATATGATAGTTTTATTTTTTTCCTTAATCTTACTTATCTATATCATCTTAAAAATATAAGTTAATTTTTTTAACTGTTAACATCCTGAGATAACTGTAAGCTGCAAAGATGATAAGGAATATGAATTTAATTGCCACTATTACTATACTGGGCTTACTCCTGCACAGATGATGAAGACTTCGATTCGAAATATCATCTTGAAAATTAATTTCTTTTCACATTTGTAGGCCCTGTTACTTTACGCTGCAAAGATGAAAAAGGACTTTGCTTAAAAATATCATCTTGAAATTACTGGTATATATGCTATGATAGGGTTATTTCTTCTCTAATTTTCTATAGATCGTATTTACTTTTATCTTCCAAGATGATGCAGACTTGCTTCAAATCTTTTGAAAACATAAGTTCATTTCTCTTAACTGTTAGGATCCTGGGATAACTGCAAGCTGCAAAGATGATGAAGACTTTGATTTTCATTTTCACTACTAATAGGCTAGGTCTTACTGCAAGCTGCAAAGATGATGAAAACTTTGCTTTAAAACCTCATCTTGAAAGTATAAATTAATTTTCTTTTAACTGTTGACATTCTGGGATAACTGTAAGCTGCAAAGATGATGAAGAATTTGAATTAAAAATATCATCTTCAAAATTGATTTCAAATCAAAATAACTTGCTTCGAAATATCATCTTGAAAATACTACTATATATGTTAAATTTATTTTTTATTTAATTTTATATACATCGTATTTACTTTCATCTTCAAAGATGATGCTGACTCTGCTTTAAAAGTCCTTCTTGAAAATATAAGTTCATTGTCTCTTAACTGTTAACATTCTGAAATAAATGTAAGCTGCAAAGATGAGGAAGACTTAAAGTTTCATTACCACCATTAATAGACTAGGCTTACTCCTGCAAAGTTCATTTCCTTTTAGCAGTTTACATACTAGGATAACTCTAAGCCTCACAGATGATGAAGAATTTGAATTTAATTTTCACTTTTAATAGGCTAGGCTTACTCTTGCAAAGATGATGAAAACTTTGCTTCGAAATATCATCTTGAAAATACAAGTTCTTTGAAACTTGCAACCACAAAAGAGTATAAAAAAGTAATCATAATTGTCTTATTTTTTTTAACTGCTGCTTTAATGTCAGTGTTTATGCTATATATTTTTGCAGTGCAAAGTTCTTGCACATAAATATGTATATATGTATATATGTACATGCAGCTACTTAAGTATATTACTGGAACATGTTGAGCACTACAATTGGGGGCCCAAGGCGTTTTCAACGGGCTTTGGGTTGCTGCCACTTGTATCTTGGCGTTCAGCCCCAACTGACGGCTTGTCTTGCAACATGTGGCAATCAAAAAAAAAAAAGAAACAAACACGAGTCTATTAACCAACAAATAGGCCTTAAAAAAACAGCTTTACGATTGTCATAAATCTTGTACATAGATACAGACCAATATTAAGTTTCGAATAGCAGTTATGCATAAATTTTTTAGATTTAAAAGATTTTCAACTAAGATTTAAGTCATCTTTAACTTGGCTGATCAATCATCTTTTAATGCCATAAACTGCAGTGTGAAGTCGTTTATTTAAAACACATTTTTTAGATAATCATTATTAATTATGCTGATTTGCATTCGGACTATAAAATTTAAGTTAATTAAATATTAAAATTAGCATTCACTCTATTAGAATACATTTGATTGTAATGAAATTTACAAGGCTGAACCTTTTAAAAATGTAGGCCTAAAATAAGACATAATTTTTACATTTGATTTATAATAACCTCCACAGTCACTTCCGTTTAACTGCCGAAATTTTTGAAATAAAATCAAAAAATGTTTTGCTTAGTTGTATCTGCTCAAGTAACAACAGATATAGTCTTGGAAATATATGTTTACGACTTTTTTGACTTTGTATAGTCTAGGACTACAGCACGCAGCAAAGATGATGAAGATTTTGGATTTAGTAATGACAATTTGAAAACATTTTTTCATTTTGAAAAAAAAAACCCTATATTAAAAGTCATAAATTACTTCAAGCTGCAAAGATGATGAAGACTTTGCTTAGTAAAATCATGTTGAAAAAATATCTTCAAGCTGCAAAGATGTTGCACACTTTGCTTAGTAAAATCATCTTTAAAATATAATTTTTTTCACATATTAGTAGTTCGGAATAACTATAAGCTGCAATGATGTTGAAGACTTTGTTAGAAAATATTATCTTAAAATGAGTTCATTTATTTTTCACTATTTATAGGTTTTGTTTACTTTAAGCTGCAAAGATGATGAAGACTTTACTTTCAATTATCATCTTGAAAATAAAGGTTAATTTCTTTTTAAGTGTTAACTGTCTAGGATAACTATAAGCTACAAAGATAAGGCTTCATCATCGCATATTAGCAGTACGGAATTACTTTAAGCTGTTATGATGTTGAAAATATTGCTAAGAAATATCATCTGGAAAAGAGTTAATTTATTTTTCACTATTTATAGGTCGTGCTAGCTTTAAGCTGCAAAGATGATGAAGACTTTACTCTGAATTATCATCTTGAAAATATAAGTTGATTTCTTTTTAGCTATTAACTGACTAGGATAACTATAAGCTGCAAAGATGATGAAGACTTTACTTTGAATTACCATATTGAAAATAAAAGTTTATTTCTTTTTCACGTTTAACAGTCTGGATTAGCTTTAAACTGCAAAGATAATGAAGACTTTGAATTTCATTTACACAATTTATAGAGCGGGGTTAGTTAAAGCTTCAAAGATGATGAAGGCTTGGCTTAGTGCAATCATCTTGAAAATATTGGTTAATTTTTTACATATTAATAGTGGGGAATTTCTGTAACCTCCAAAGATGATAACAATTTTAGTTCACAATATCATCTTTAAAAGTTAATGTCTTCTGCACTATTTATAGGCCGTGCTTACTTTACTTTGCAAAGATGCTGGGGACATTGCTTAAAAATATTATCTTGTAAATATAAGTTAATTTAGTTTTCACTTTAACAGTCTAGCATAGCTATAAACTGCAAAGATGATAAAGACTTTGAATTTAACTAACTATTATTAGGCTGGGTTTACTTTAAGCTGTAAAGATGATGAGGGCTTTGCATAAAAATATCATCTTATTTTTTTACTTCAAGATAGATATAGATAATGAAAGTTTTGCTCCGTAATGCTATTTAAGAAATATAATTTTTTCAATCCGCAAAATAAGGAAGACTTTACTTAGTTAAATCATCTATAAAAAATAAGTTAATTTCTTTTCACAATTAATGGGACGGGTTTACTTCAGTATGCAAGAAAATTAAAGATTTTACTTCGTAATGCCATCTTGGAAAAATTATTATGAAATTCCTTTACTATAAACAGTTCAGGATTATATCCTAAGCAAATGTAGGGCTTAAATCTAAGTTTTTAAAAATTTGGGTCTTTAAATAATAATAATAAGAAATTTAAGATGATGATGATGATAGATATCAATTTTAGAATCCGTTTGTGCCTTTAACAGCCATGCTAAGATTAAATCGGCATCATCTTCCAAAAACTAAACATTGCAATAGATCTTAATAGCTACTATTAGTAAAAAATACACAATAAACCTATCAATACCCCAATACCAAGATCTTATAGTAAAAATAAACCCATAAGGGTTTTTTACCGAAAATTTCAGATAATAAATGCACAAAATTCGAATTCCGCTTAGCCCCTATATTATTACCATATTACAATAACTTTTTTATTCAGCACTCAAAGCAACAAACTCAAATCTATTATTAACATAACAAAGAAAGATTTAAATTAAATCGCTTACATAATCATATCATAAATAGCGTCTCTAAACTATAACAAAAATAAATTAATTTAATTTGTTTATTTTTGCAAGCACTCCCAATGCATATTAAAACAATTCGTAAAAACTTTTTTAGCGTCTCTGTGACCTTCAAAATGTTATCTGTAATTTATTTAGTTTTGAATCGGCTAACACGCCCAATTTAAATATAATAAATTTCCATAAATGTCTTGAGCTGACTTGTTTAATTTATTTATTAAATAAAAACCATGCATTATTATAATTTCAGGTTACACGCTTTGTAATAAACTATTAAACTAATAGCTGGAAAATCTTTTTAAAAAATGCTGCTAATTCTTATTCGACACGGAGACGGTGTGTCAGCAACGCCTTCATTTTAATTTTTAATTTCAATTTCAGTTTCTGTTTTTCTTGCAAATTGAGCTCAAGAACAAAATTAATTTAGAATTAACTTCTACATCATAATTATATAAATGAATTAATATAAAACTTTCTAGAGCGTAAAAATTAAATGAATATTTTTCAAGAATACATAAAAAAACAGCTTCATAAAAATGTCAACAAAATTTTTTAAATTTAGTCAATCTTGAAACCATATCAAATAAATTATATTGATTTAACAAAATACATATTTAAAATAATATTTATTGATCAAATCTGTATGTTCGGAGTTTTAGTAATATTTGTTAGATCTTAAGAAAACAGCATAAAAAATAAATGATTTAAAAATCAACAAAGTTTGAATTAGGACAAAAAAAAACATGGCTTTGTTTATTTTTTTAAATTTGGTTAAAACAACTTTTTTATGAAACCTTTTTTAAAAAAATGGCGGACGTAAAATCGAGCGCGGACGACTTTAGGATACCTTGTACCACTAGCTTGTAATAAAGTCAGATTTCTTCACAAAAAACCAAAAACAGAAGAATATTTAAGCAAAAAAATTTTTTGACCGATCGTTCCTATGGGAGCTATATGATATAGTCAATCGATTTTCAAATATCTTTACAAACAAACAAAACACATCGAATTTTGTATAAAAAACGTGTTTTTGGACCGATTGGTCCTATGGGAGCTATATGATCTAGTCAAACGATTTGGATTAAATTTAGTACAGTGCTTAGGAACTATAAAATACTCACGAATGTCAAATTTGGTCCCAATATCTTAACAAACAAACGAAACACAACAAATTTTGTTAAAAATCGATTTTTGGAAGATCGGACCTATATGATATAGTCAACCGATTTTGATCAAATTTGGTACAGTGATTGGGAACTATAAAAACTTTCGAATACCAAATTTGGTTACGATATCTTCATAAACAAACGAATTATTCATCTAAAACGCTTTTTTTTTGTCGAGGTCGTCTCAAACACCCCCATGGGAGCTATATAATTTATCCCTGATATCAAAAAAATAAAATAAAATTGCCTCCTATGGAATAATATGGGATCTAATGTGAAAGTTTGGTAACTCTAGCTTTACCATCTCTGAGATCTAGGCGTTCACACGGACAGACGGACAGACGGACATGGGTATATCGACTTCTCTATTCACCCTGATCATATTTTAGGTAACTTTGGGGTGTCTCCGACGTCTCCTTCTATATGTTACATACATTTTCGGCTTGCACAAACTTAATATACTCTTGGTACCATACGGTACAGGGTATAAAAACGAAAATATAAATTAATTTAAAATCAGAAATCTTTTAATAAATTCGAAAACTAAAATATATACACAAATTTTGTGTTTAAATTAAATTTGTTCTTTTCGTATTCCTTTTAAAAAAGTTTTTTAACTAAGAATCGTTAGACTTTCAAATTAAGGTCAAAGTTGTTATGTTTTTGAAAATGTTATATCTTTCTAAGGACGAAAACTCCATCAATATTCATTAAACATCAGAAAACCAAAAAGTGTTAATTTTTCAAAGTTGCACGAAAACCTTTTCAAAAAATACAAAAACTTTTTTAGATGGCTATAAAAAATTAATTTAAAATTATATTTATATTACTTTACTTTTATTTGGTTAAGTTCAGTCGAAGATATTATATTTTAAAACTTTTACCAGTTTTTAATCCACTTGGTTAAAATATGATAAAAAAAAATTTAAAAGCTCAAATTCCCTTCGTAGGATTTCAACAAAAAACGAAATTTCCAAATACATATAAAATTACGAAACAAAAAAAATCTAAATTAAAATTTCCCCAAAAAACCGAAAGTTCATAGAATTTCCAAAATTACAATAGAAAAAAATGTAAAAGCTCAAATTTGTTTTGCGTAGAATTCGACAAAAAACGAAATATCCAAATATTACGAAAAAAAAATAAAAATTTCCAAATTCAAATTTCCAAAAAAATGAAAATTCATAGAGTTTCCAAAATCACGATAGAAAAAAATTGCAACACTTAATCGTAGAACAGCGAGAAAAAATGAATTTTGCTAGCTTTATATTGCTATTAAAAAATTTCCAATTTCCTTTATAGAATTACCCCAAAAACACAATTTTTAGAATTTCCACAAGCGAAAAATTGATACTTTGAGATAAATTTTAGCATCCCAAAAAACTAATACATAGATAATACGAGGGGTATTCAAAGAGGAAGTTTTCCTAATTTTAAAAAAAAGTACCAAAAAATTTTTTGGTTGGACTATACTTTAAATGATTCATTAAGTCAACAACAAAAAAAACAGCCAGAATTTAGTAGCTTATTAGCTTTAGTAGGCTTTCTTATAAACTTAACTCATTTGAATGTATTAAAATATAATATATTAGGGAAAGTCTCCTAAAACGTTATAACAAAGTTCAGTATTTAAAATGTACAGCTATAGTAACAGCTCAGATGAGTCTCGCAGCCAGTTGTCATCAGAATACTGGTCAGCAACCCAAGGCAATGAGATGCAGCAACCTACTCGAGCCCCTGGTAAACATCGTGGACCAGCTCCGCTCACCTCGAATAAACGTTATAAACTTTCCATGTCAAGCTCACCGACCAGCAGCAGCTCGACAAGCTCAGGCAACACGTGGGACATAATCATACCCGTTGTGGTCATTTGCTTGATCGACAATGTGCGTATTGGCTATATGGTAATGGGTCTAAATAGCAACGATAATCTGGGCATAGTCGAACTTGTGGTATACAGGGACAGAAAAACGATTATGATGAGACTGGCGCTGGAGCCGACAATGCAAAATATAATATAAAATTAGGGCAGAGCGTGGAGTTTTACGATGAACTGGGGCGTTTTTGGTGTCTGATCTTTACAGGCGATTGGGATGAGCGACAATTCTTGGACGCTATGCGCAAGCAAGGTCTAGACGTGGATGGGACTACAGATCCGGCAGCTAAGACTCATTCGGTTGACTCTTATGGCAATATTAAGCAAAAGACAAAGTCAGCAATGCTAGAGGATTTAACAGAGTTGCCAGCTTGAACTAAGTCGGTGGAACTTGACAAGAAAGAGTACGAAACGCAGCAAGACCCTGCTCTAGTTGGTAATATAGTAGTTAAAATAAAAGTTTTCTTAAGCATTTTTGATAATCTTTGAAACCTGCAGAAGCGGCGAAACTTGTTGCGTCTAATCTAAACTGGGTAACAGTTGTTGGAGCTGTTGGCGCCAGTTGTTGTCGGGATATGGTTGATATAGGCCATGTAGAGATTGGTTTGTGGCTTTCAAGCGGCTATATTTTGCTGGTAGTGCATGGAGCAAACCAAGAAGTATTGGTTGCAGTGCGGCTGAGACGTGAACTAGCAAATATGGTAGAAGACTATATTGTAATTCAAGATGACAAAAAGTGGCTTTCGACGCTGTATCCGGACTCGAAACAGCAGCAAGGACTTGTTCCATGCAATGGAAAACTTGGGCCTGTACTGTAGAGACAGCTATACAATTGGGTAGGGCTGCAATATATTTTGTTGAAATATTCATCGGAACAGAAAATCGAAGTGCAATCCTCCACCCAACTACTAGAAAGTGAGAGTTCTTTGGAATAGATCATGGAGAGATTATGGAATGCTTCAACGTTGCCTATAGAAGATACCCAGTCTACTAGTTTTACACAGAATTTGGAACCCAATATCATTAAAGATGAGAAGTGCAATTGCAGCCAATATAAGGCGCCGGGTAGGGCTCCGCGAAATATAGTGTTGAAATCTCAATCAGAACAGAAAATCGGAGTGCAATCCTCCACCCAACCCCTAGAAAGTGAGAGTTCTTTGGAAAATATCATGGAGAAATTATATAATGCTTCAACGTTGTCTAAAGAAGATTTCCAGTCTACTACTTTTAAAGATGAGAATTCCAATTGCGGCCAATGTAAGGCGTCGGGTAGTGCTCCGCGAAATATGGTGTTGGAATCTCAATCGGAACAGAAAATCGGACTGCAATCCGCCACCCAACCTCTGGAAAGTGAGAGTTTTATGGGAGAGAGCTGCATGAAATTATGCGATACGCCAACATATTCTATAGAAGATACCCAGCCTACTAATTTCACAGAGAATCGGGAGTCAAAGATGAGAAGTGCAATTGCAGTAAGCTTGAAAAATTGATTGAAAAAAACGTGGAGTTTATGTCTAAGCTGAAAGATCTAATTGCGGAATATCAATAATCGTAAATGTGACTATCGCCTAACTGGAATTTGCGTTTTTGTTAAGAACCACAGTCAATAATTCGTAGAACTGCGCTTCATATTTTTAAAGCGTTACTTTGAGTTCACTTTTAACAACTAACCAAGATCTGTTACATTTTTGTTAATTTTTGGGGGAAAAATTATATTTTTTAAAAATGATAGGAGTAAAAAAATGTTTTCCAACACTAACCAAAAAAAATTGTTTTAACAACTTCGCGTTCCGTCAAAAAGAAGTAAAAAAATAAATGTTGACCTCGTTGCAGGTTGCTTAGTCAACATAGCATACAAACTATGAACTTAGTATCAGCTAAAAAAGCGTAGCGTGTGACGTCACAAGATCATTTTGCTATTACCATATCTAATATATGTATGTACTTGCGCATTTTGGGGAAAAATACTTAAAAATATGTTTTTGGTCTCATTTTAATAACTTTTAACAGGTAAATGGAAATTGTAACTAAATTTAAAAATTTAATTTCAATTTATAAAGTACATATTGATCAAATATTTTTTTATCTTCATATTATATTATTTTTATTTTAAGAATTATAATCAGGGCGTTCCTTGATTTCTTAATGCTAAAAATTGACTTCAGCAGCGACCTGCGAAATATTTTATATTCTTTCAAGTCCAGCAACATTTCAATAGCTGCATTGGGTATATAATTTATCTGACATTTAAATAAAGTTGAGATCTTCAATTTTTATTATTACATAAGCCAATCATTAAAGCACACCCTAACACAAAAAAAAATGAAAATAATTATAATTTACGAAGATCCGTAAAAGCGCTAAACATTTGTTAAAATAAAAAATTTTATAAATTTACACAATGATCAACGTAAAACAAATAAAATGGCAGATGAATAGATGGAAAGAAATCAACTCGAAAAGTACCAAGCGAATAATAAAAAAAAAATATATATTTATAAAAAAAAAAGGAATACGCCCCGCCCCGTTGCATTGTTTTATTGCCAATTTGATCAATTATCAGTTACTCAAATGTTTAATTTGCATAATTACATTTTGGAGGCGAACTACGAAATAAATAAAAATAAAAATATGCCACTAAATTAAATGCAAACGAAAAAACATTAAATAAATAAAACATTAAATGATATGCGCAAAACTGGAATTAAGAGCATTTATTACAAAATTGATTACTTATGCGCATTTTGGCCAGGCGCTGAAAAATGTGTTAAAACGGTCAATAAACTTATTGACCGACTTAGGAACTACAAACAGATGCAGATACAGATACAGCTACAGCTACAGATACGGATATTCGGAACGCCCCCTCGCCGGTTTGCCTTCAACTTCAGTCAGTTTTATGCTCCACTTTCCTGGCATTTACTTTCGCTTTTTATATAGGGGTAATATATATGTGTATGTATATATACCAATTTATGTGTATTTGTTAACATATACACTCATCATATCAATATACAAAGCTTTGTTATTGTTCAAAGTGTTGACTGCTGCTGGGCCAAAAAGAGTTAATCTTGATTTAGCCATTGGCAACCGAGAGACGACAAGACAATTGACCAGACCAGACCAGGCCAGACCCGACCAGACCAGGCCAAAACCTGACCAACTATACGAAAACGCACTTTACGTTAACAGAGTTTCTCAACGACCTTGAGACCATTACCGGTTTCAGGTTTCGGTTTCTTTTGGGCCAACGCCAGCTAAAAATAAAAAAAATGTACATATGTGTGTGTGTATCTGTGTGTATATACATATGTGTGCGTGTGTGTGTCTTGTATGACTATCACTTGTAACTTTGACTTTCGTTCATCATCATTCACAGCAAAATCATTTGCATCTTTTTTTTTTTTACTTGACTTAACTTTGTTTGGCTTGGTTTCATTTTCGTTTTGGCCATTTCAACAGTCGGCTATAAACATCAATCCACAGCAACAACAACAACAACGGCAACAGCACTGAGCTTTATGATAATATCACACAAACATGAGTTATTAATAAACGCGTGCTAATCAAATCCATAGCCCATATTTAACACATATGCACATTCACACATAGATACACACAAACACAGATAAATACCCTATGTGGTAATGCAATGAAAGCGCATTCGAGGTAGTGCCAATTAAATTATATATAAAAAAAATATATAATTAATATAAATAATTTAAGTCGAAAAATTAAGTTTTTATGTTTAATTAAAGCAACTTTTAAGGGTAGATAAGGATTTGGGAATATGTGTTTTAAAAAAGCATCCTGCTTGTCACTAAACATTGAAGTTGGATCACAATGATGACGTAATGCATTTAGGAAGGTGATGTAAGAAATGCACGGGTTGGGCTGCGTGCAAAATTGGTTTAATTTTGTATGGTAGCTATATGAAATAGGGCACCAATTTTGATCAATCTTCACACATTTGTAAAGTCTAATCCAAAATTCAACTGACATAAATTTGGTCAATATATTTTTAAAATTATATTAGTCTTCAAAGTGCAAGGCTTGATCAAAATCGGCATACTATATCGTTTAGCTACCTCTAAAAAGTTGAACCTGCGCTCTCCTTTTCAGAGGGACACAATTAATGAAGGTACGCATTGCGTGACCTTTGTGAGACGTGTCCTTGATCCCATTGCTACTGTTTGCGCTTTTCACCTTCAGTTTGCTCTGTTCATTTCAGCAGCTTTTCGATGGTAATTGATTTACAGAGAAATTCGCAAATTGTTAATTGAAAAGTGTAATACAATCGAGACAGTGCCCGATTTTTTCTTGAAAAATAAATACAAAGATATCACAAATCCAAAGTCGTACAGACCTATCAGCTTAAATTCGTTTTTGCTGAAATCGTTGGAAAAGCTTACTTACTTAAGAATTAGAAGCACATTGCTAGAATAACGACCCCTCCAGAGGATGTAACCATGTTGTTACAGAGCGGGAAGGTCTACGGACACAGCAGCTGAAAACCCTTATTGAGGAATCCCTAACTCATAAGGAGGTGGCACTATGCGGTTTCCTGGATATACAAGGTGATTTTGATAATGCCTTCTAAGAGGCTTTCAACGCATCACTGGCCAAAAGTGGCCTAGACACAACCACCAGCATATGGACAGCGTCACTGCTATCATCCATACAGGCCAAAGCAACTATTGGGGAACAATCCACCACAATACTAACAACAAGAGGCTGCCCTCAGGGCGGGGTATTATCACCCCTCTTATAGAGCATAAAAGTAGATGAGCTGCTGAAGAGACTAACGAGCAGAGGCATACTATGTCAAGGCTATGCAGATGACATCGTCATCATAGCAAAAGGCAAGTATGAAGAAACACTCTGCGACGTTGTCCAGCTAGGTCTCAAGAAAACCAATGGCTGTTGTATAAAGTCAGGCCTGACTCTCAACCCTGCCAAGACTGTCATAGTACCCTTCACAAGAAGGTATAAACTTGAAAGAATGAGAAATATAACCCTATCGGGATGCAGTATAGAAACGGGCAAAGAAGTTAAGTATCTTGGAGTGACCTTTGATTCCAAGCTTAACTCCAAGACTCATGTAGATAACACGATGAATAAGTGCTCAAGGGCTCTTTTTACACGTAGAAGTATTGCCGGGAAGTCGTGGGGTACATCACCACGAATATTAAGATGTCTATACCTGATGGTTGTTAGACCCATGCTAACGTAGGTGTAGCAGAGCGTGCCTTAGTACGGCCATAGCAAAAATGCAGAAACTGCAAAGGATGGCCTGCATACGAATGACAGGAGCAATGAGAACCTGTCTCACCTTGAAAAAATATTAATGGAGATCGCAACGCTACATATTGTTGTCAATATGCGGCAGAAACCCAAATTAATAAGAATTGGGAGGGTAGTGGACGACTTTAGCCTCACCAAAAAAGATGCTGCAGATCCACCATGCCTATGCTTCTGCAGCCAAGGGATGAAATGCTTGCTGAGTATAGGTTCAATAAAAAATTTGGTACCAAGCTCAACACAAAAGAGGCTTGGACTTCTCTAGCGGCAGTTCACCCAATAAAACCACATACAATAAAGTGGTACACAAACGGATCACTCAGGCACTTTAGGCAGACAAACCGGCATTTTCCAAGCTGAAGTCTGTGCTATTGGAAGATGTGCGGAATTCAATCTGCAAAACTACCATGGCAAGGATATTTAAATCCTGTCTGATAGTCAAGCAACAATAAAGGCATTAAGCAAAGCCAAGATCACATTAAGGCTGGTCAAAGTAGTGAGAACGTCACTGATTTAGGATCCTGGAATAAGCTTACGATTAGAAAGGTTCCAGGACATAACAACATTGCTGGAAATGAGCTGGGAGATAAGCTTGCAAGCACCGGTGCAGCAACACCGCTACTCGGTCCTGAACCACACTGTGGATTGGTAACCACGTGGTACGGGACCAACTAAGAATAGAGAAGAATAAAAAACGACTGCTGCACTGGGCGCAGATACCAGGGCTTACACAATCAAAAACTTTCCTCTCCAACTACAACCGTAAGAGGTTCAAAGTCATTGAAACTTACGGGAAGAGCACGGTGAGAATCCTGACGGGACTTCTGACGGGACAATATTAGCATAGTAAATAGTGGACTATGTCGCTCCTGTAGCATGAAGGAAGAAACTTCTCTGCATTTATTATGTGAATGTATGGCACACACCGGTACAATAAACAAGCTCCTGGGCTTGTACGTTCTCCCACCGGAGATCGTTGTTACAATAAGTCAAAGCAAAATACTGCAACACATGCAGGCCTTAGGACTTTTGGAAAGCTCTGAGTCATGAATGGGCAACAATAGATCCACTTGGGTCGCAGTACATTTATAGACCCAATAATAATAATGGGGTATATTTCAAGTGTATATGTTGAGGGTTGTAGAGTTATATAATTTAACCCCGATATCAAAAAAATTGAATAAACTTGTTCCTTGGAATATTATGCGATCTAATGTGAAAGTTTGGATACTCTAGCTCTTACCATCTCTGAGATCTAGGCGTTCAAAAAACAGACGGACAGACGATGGACATGGGTATATCGGCTTCTCCAGTCCCCCTGATTATATTTTAGGTAACTTTGGGGTGTCTCCGACGACTCCTTCTTTATGTTACATACATTTTCGGCTTGCACAAACTTAATACATATGCACTTTGTACCATACGGTACAGGGTATTAAAAATTAATACGGCTGAAATTGAACTATATCTATACTATATATCATGTCAAACAACTCTTAATCTATTTTCCTATAGTAATATCAAACTTAAATTGTTTCTCTATTTCAAGCTCTGCCAAAAGACCAATTTTATTATAACACGAAATATTTCAAAAAAAAGATCAATTAAAAGTACTCGAGTAAAAATTGCATTAAATTAAAGTTGTAATTCGGCGTGAATTTTGATCTCTTATAAGCAATTCGCAGTCATATTTATCAAGGTAGCCAAGCGACCTCTTTGACCCCAGCGACTGGCTGACAAGCAAGTTCGTTGCCTAAGTCTTTCGTTTTGTCTGTGCCAAAAGCATGAAATGTGAATTCAGCGGCTTTGATTTGGCGGCGTCTTTTGCACGTTGTTCGTGTATATCACATTTATACTCTTTCCGAGAGCATATTGGCTTTGACAAAATTTGGTAACGATCATGTGACTGTCATGAGAACTTACGATTTAAAGCCAGATTTTCGTAAGAATAAATCTTTGAAAGTCTTTTAGCTCTCAAATAGACTTTAGCACTATTTTATACATATAAAATTATTTATTTGTATATTATAAAAAATTTATACTTGTGAAGACTAGAATTTTGCAAATTAATTATCGAAAGATATCAAGTGATTTTCAATTACTTTTATTAATTAGTGCGCGACGAAGAGTCTTGTATGTAGAGATTTTAATTTATTAAAATTTATATATAATAGACTAGCGGACAGCTAATCCAGATATTGATTCTGTTTAATCGAAATAAGAACACTATAAGCGATATTGTTATTATAATTTAAATGGACTTTAAACAGTTTTGCCAATTCATGCTGATAGTCACAAACGATCTTTTAAAATTAACATTTTAATCTGTATTTGTCTAGCCATTATTAAAGAAACCAAATAATAAAATCAAAGTCCAAACCCATTTGTACAGCTGCTTTAGAACCAGAAAATTAATGATGGGACGTGCTCTGAAAACCAATAAACTAAAATAAATACATTTTTTCGATTTTACATTTTTCCCCAAATTTTAGCAGTCACCATCTTCCCATATTTCCCTTACTCTTTGTATATTCCCTTACTCTCTCTATATTTTCGATTCAAATGAACCATGACAATTCATTTCTTATAATAAGGAACTTTTTTTTTTAAGTAAGACATAAACCATTTATGCAAGACACGAACCCAATGAATGGTTAACAAAAATTCATTTGGCATGCTATTAGCATTTGGCATGCTATTTTTTGGATTAATTTAGATTAGATTACTCGATGCGCTTGGTAACCCCCGCTCCTATATACGATCGATACGCGAACCGAACTAATGTCCGATCCCGGTACACTCTTCCCGAATATCTGTACCAAATTTCAAGTGAATGGCATTTTGTTTGGTTGTGAGAGGCGTAAAGGTTATAAGTGTTTTGGCGGCTCGGCGATTTTTGTTTTCTTTCTTGGCTCTTCTGGCCGCTTCCATTGGGACGATTGGGCTTTGGTTTCGATATCAAAACTGCAAATTGGTAATTTAATTAACTTTTAATATTTGACTCAAAACTATTTCCAAATAAACACGCACACTCTTCTTAAAAAAGAGCACAACGTATATCTAAAGGTGTTTCCTCAATTATACCCTAGTTTTGCAAATAGATGTCTTTCTTCTTGCAAAGTCTGAATGAAAATATTAGCTTTTTTCAAATTATTTTTAGTATTTTTTGGCTTGGATTTCTATAGATGACAATATCGAAATCGACTAAATATGAGATGATGCTTAAAAAATTAATATATAATATTGGATACATACTTGTGTTTTTACAGACGAGTTTGGGATACCCCGTACCACTAGCTTGCAACAAAATCCGGTATATTACTTAAAAACAACAAAAGACATTTGATTGTCAATTTAGATTCTTTTATAAATAACCAAAAACAAACGAATTTTTAAACAAAATGTTTTTTGATCGATCATTCCTATGGGAGCTATATGATATAGACAACCGATTTTGATCAAATTTGACCCAGTGCTTGGGTACTTTAAAAAAGTTCTGAATGCAAAAGTTGGGTCTAATATCTCCGCAAACAAACAAAAGAAAACGAATTTTGTTCAAAAAGTGATTTATTGACCGATCGTTCCAATGGAACTATATAGTCAACCGATTTCAAACCAAATTAAGGACAGTGCTTGGGTTCTTTAAAAAACTTCTGAATGCTAAATCTGGTTCCCATATCTCTATCACCATGAATTTTGTTCAAAAAACATTTTTTTGACCGATTGATCCTATGAGAGCTACATGATATAGTCAACCGATTTTGGTAAATTTTGATATAGTGCTTGGAAAATATAAAAAGCTTTTAAGTGCCAAATTTGATTACAAAAGTACAACAAACTTATCTCCTATGGAAAAATAAGAGATCTAATCTGAAAGTTTGGTTGCTCTATCTCTTACTACCTCTGAGATCTAAGCTTTCATACGTACGGAAAGACAGACATATATCTTATTCTCTAATAGGTAACTTTGGGTTGTCTCCGACGACTTCTTCTGTATATTACATATATTTTCGGCTAGCACAAACTTAAAATATAATAATTTTTTTAAGCATAATAAAACCTTTTTATCCCATTGTACTTAGCACGAACCAAGTACAAGTTTTTAACACAGTAGGCGTTATTTCCTAAATTTTCTTGCTGGCCACGAAACTGGCATTTATTTTCATTATAGTTTAAGATATTCAACAGTAAACACTAAAAAAATAAATTGTAAGTATTTTCTATAAAGTGTTTTGGTTTATAAAAACTAAAAATTTAAATTATAAAAAAAAATTTTACGTTATAGTAAATGGTCGGAGAAGATGAAATCAGCTCTTGGCTCACTCTGGATGGCAAAGTAAACAATGATAATGATTCGCTGCCCTTGGAGGAATAACAATTGATCCAGCTTCCCTCTGATTTTGTGGTGGATCATTAAGCCACTCTTTGGTCTGTTGCTTTTCTTGACCATGTAGCTGTCAATGAAGTATTTCTGCTCGACCCTGCTGTCGTCGCCGGCTACCATTTGGGGCCTGGGTTGTTTCGATGTGGTGCTGCTTTTGTGGATCATTTTATTTATTTCATACGATTTATTTCATAAGAGGCGTACCAGGTAAACAAATATTTTAATTTCACACAATTTTCATTTATACATAATTCGATTTGTTAAGTACAAATAAGTTTATATATTTATATTTATAGATCAACTTCGAACGAATCATCATCAAACGAATCATCGTCAAACGAATCATCATCAAACATATTATATATATATAAAAATCTTCGAAATCAATGGCACCTTCATCATCAAGTTCATTATCACTTAAAAACCCAACATTTGTACATGTCGGTACGACGGCTTCCTCCTGGCAAATACAGCACGGAAAAACTATCCATTCAATCTCAGTGTTCGTACTTGCGTCACGGAGTCCTTGCGCTTCTTTGCGCACCTCATTGCGTGCCTCTACTGTGTAGGGGCAACCACTTCGAGTGCGGCCATGAGGCATATCAATAAAATCGGACATTATGACATTTTTCCAAATTTTTAAATACAACAAAATATAATTCTTTTCGACTCAACTCGATGACAAATGATTTGAACATTAAATGATCCCTGTAATACCTGTATTCGTCATCTGAATCAATATCTATTTCAAAATTGACTGGCAATTCAGGCTGACTGAAATTGCATGAAGGTAGAAATGAGACGCTAATAATATCTTTGGCATTTTTATAGTCCGGATTGTCAAAAATATGTTTAGTCATTGATGTATCGCAAGCGTAGATTTTTATGGGCAGCTTACGTGTAGAATCTATTTTTTTGGTTTGTAGTTGAATCTTCTCAATAATTTCGTAGACTAGTGCATCGTCTACTTTGTCGCAAGAGGTCAGACAAATTTGACATAGATTTTGACAAGAAATTACAAGACGAACTACGTAAGTAAGTATCTAAGTATTCCAATTGGCTAAGATCACAGAGTGACTCCATGTCTTTTTCAGAAAAATTTTGGCTTCGAGGTATTTAAAGGAATTGCAGTGCGCCTAGTTGATTCATTTGTTGCAGCATTCTGCAAGAGATAGCGCTTTCAATACCAAGAATTTCCAAATGCTTTAACTGTGCCGACTTGTGCTATTCATGTATAACAAGTTTTGTAAGGCTGGGCAGCCGTGCCAATGTTTCATAGGCTTCTTGTTTAGACACGCTTATATGAAGCTCTTCCAGAACCTGACAATGCTTAACCATTTCTTTGAAGCCTTGTGTTTTCCATGGTTTAACCATTAACAAATTATGGCTTTTCAGTAGTGGCAATTTCGGTAAAAACCTTGGAT
Source organism: Chymomyza amoena (assembly GCA_037043745.1). Classification (NCBI taxonomy): domain Eukaryota; kingdom Metazoa; phylum Arthropoda; class Insecta; order Diptera; family Drosophilidae; genus Chymomyza; species Chymomyza amoena. Next base: position 45,968 of record JBAMAX010004808.1, read on the forward strand.
TTACCTCTATACACATAAAAAGATTAAGCGTTTCAATTGATGCTGGCAGTTGATGCATGTATTCCCCGCTTAACTCCATATTCTCGGACAAATCCAGATGTTTGAGCTGGCTTAGGCTTCTTCTTATACAAACTTGCTTAAAGCATACATCATTTAACGAAAATAATATTAAGAATATAATAGTATTCATTTATTTAGAGTTTAGTATCAAGAATTATTATTATTTTCGTTAAATGATGTATGCTTTAAGCAAGTTTGTATAGCATAGCTGGTACAAGTCGTTAAAACGAATGCATGTCCGTGCAAAGCGAACCTGGTCTAGCAGCATTTCGAGTATTAACTGAAAGCACTACTGATTTAATGGTTATATCAATGGCATCGAATCGTTCAAATCAGCGATAGGAAGCTGAGGTTTGCGGGTAAAATTTGGTGAATACGCATTTGGCTGATGCCAGCTGTCACTGGGCTTGACTCCTATGCGTCGTTTGTTCAGCACATGGGAACGAGCTAAGATCTTGACCGCATCACGGGGATTGGAGAAATGGACATAAGCGATTTTGTGTCCAAAATTATTTCCACCAAGCATTTGAGCACGTATAACTTGTCCAAAGTTATAGAAATACTTGTATAAATCTCGTTGACTGACCTCTACGGGAATTTTATACAGGTATAGTTTGTGTATTTCGATATCATCTTCCGTGTAAGCAACACCATCTTTTGTTTTATAATTATGTTTATATTGAACCAAATTAGCCATACGACGTAAAGTAAAAAGTTATTTCGAATCAAATAGAAGATAGATTTTTTTTTAATTCACAGCTAGATATTATAAACACACGCAAAATCAAAGTGATTGATGCGCTCTCCTTCCTGGAGCTGGGGCCAACACCGTTCTCCATTCGATTTGTCGGATTCTTATTTTTCCTTTGGAACTGCTTTTTGGGACTTTGCTTTTTACCAATAACAAACCATCCCTGGTTTTCTTTCTGCTGTTGCTGGGACTGTGGGTCTGAAAATTCTTGTTTACAAACGGAAAATAAGTATCGACAAAACCACAATGGACAACGGTGTTAGCCCCAGCTCCAGGAAGAAGACCACAATAACCCACAAAATCCGCACCAGATCGAAGCAGAACAGTCCCCAAAGGCTAGCCGGCAATGACAGCAGAGTCGAGCAGGACCACTTTATTCACAGCTGCAAGGTCAAGAAGATCAACAGTTCAAAGAGTGGCGTAATGATTCACCACAAAATCGGACTGAAACTGCATCTATTATTGCTCCAAACCAAAATCTCCTCCGACCATTTAATATAACATAAACTTTTTTTTTATAATTAAAATTTTTAATAAAAATTATTATTTATGAAAATAATTGTCAGTTTATTTACCAGCAAGAAATTATAGGCAAATAACGCCTACTGTGTTAAAAACTTGTAGTTGGTTCGTGCTAAGTACAATGGGATGAAAAGGTTTTATTATTTTTAAAAAAATTATTATATTTTAAGTTTGTGCTAGCCAAATATATTCACAAAAGAAAAACACATCGAAATAGGCGTAAAAACTCCGTATTGACAACCTCTAATACACACAAACATCAGAATCATAAGATCATCCGTAACACGTAATAACATAAGTTTCTTTTATAAATATAGAGATTGTAATAGCCATACAAAGCAGCTTTCGATAGCCCAATAAGGGATCGCGTATATGCCGCAATGTCTGAGCTCGGTATCCTTGCGAAGCTGATAAGGCTTTGCAGAATGACGTTGAGTAATTCCTGCAGCTCCATCAAGGTAGGAAGGGACATCTCCGAGCCTTTTGATACCTTGTGAAGTTTCAGACAAGGCGACCCCTTATCATGCGACCTCTTCAACTTCGTCATGGAGAGCGTTCTGCGGAAGGCCGGCGTACATCGCACTGGCACTATCTTCTACAAGAGTGTCCAGCTCCTTGCGTACGCCGACGACATCGACATCATTGGGCGTACCAAGCGAGATGTCACCGCGGCCTTCAGTGCTATCGAACGGGAGTCTGCAAAAATGGGTCTGGCGGTAAATGAGGGCAAAACGAAGTATATGCTGTCGTCAAGTAGGGACGTGCGGCAGCTTGGGTCCCAGATTACGGCCGACAGCTATACTTTCGATGTTGTCAAGGAATTTATCTACCTTGGCACCGCCGTTACCACCGACAACGATGTCAGCCTGGAGATCAAGCGCAGAATAACTCTTGCCAACAGGTGCTATTTCGGTCTCAATAGGCAATTGAGTAGTAGAGACCTCTCTCGCGCGACAAAACTATCACTCTACAAGGCACTCATCCTTCCAGTGCTTCTTTACGGCGCGGAAGCCTGGACCGTGTCGCTAACTGATGCAGCTGCCTTGGGAGTTTTCGAGAGAAAAGTACTGCGCAAGATCTTTGGTCCTATTCGAGTTGGCGATGACTACCGCATCCGCACCAACCAGGAGCTGTATGAGCTCTTCAACGACATAGACGTTGCTTAGCGTATCAACATCCAGCGGTTTCGCTGGCTCGGACATGTCGTTAGGATGGACGAGGATGCTCCAGCTAAACGTGTGTTCGATGCGGTAGTCAGCGGCCGTCGGCGGAGAGGACGACCGTGTCTGCGTTGGAAAGACCAAGTGGAAGGAGCCCTGTCTTCGCTCGGTGTGACCAACTGGAGAAGGCGCGCGCAATGCAGAGGCGCCTGGAGAGACGTTTTAAAACAGGCCGTAACGCGGTAATCGGGTTGTTATGGCCACATAAGAAGAAGAAGAATAGCCATACGGCTACATTCCCGATAATTTTGTTATTAGCCACAAAAAAAAAAAACAAAGTTAACAATAAACAAAAACTGTGAGGTATTTTTTCTTACTTTGGTTCTCAAAATGTTTTTTCAAGTTGATTGAGTACGTGGGTCCGAAAGTGCTTATAAAAAGTTTGAAGTTCCTCAAGCAAAACTTAAAAATTGCTATAAAACGAATTATTTTAAGGTTATGTTTGCATGCCAACGTGCAGGGGTCTTATAACCTTGAACATAACTCCAAAAATAGTTTTGTTTTTTGCATAGCTACACGAATATTGAAATATTGAAATGATCGATTAGCTGATTAGAAAACAGCCGTTTCAACACTGTAATCGTTATCAGTTCGTAGAAATACAAACAACAAAATTTTAATACGATTATTCGCCAAAGTTCAAAAACAGAATTCCTCAAAATATGTTAATTAATTGCTTAACGTAAGTGTATTTAAACTTTGTTGCGCCAAATTCAAAATGCTCGCTTGTTTCTTTTAGATTTAATATATTGCAGCATTAATCAGATTACAAACTCACCAGAAAAAATTGGCCGAAACCGTCAGAAAATTGTTGCCAAACACGAAACGCAATCTTAACATTAACAGAACACAGAAAATAAAATAATTATATTGCGCACAAATTATGATCTGCCGCTTGCAGCCAACACAAATTGTTAACCGAATTTTTATTAACAATTTTAAAAACAAATTTCAAAATGTAAATAAACAACAAAAACGAAAAAAACTAAAAAAAAAAAATTAAACAACGAACACAACTCGAAAACGACAGCACCCAAAACGTCACTTGGTCTTGTGAAAGATTCACGGATAACTGACACAACAACTGCGAAAGCAATGCGCAAGACTTACTTGGTTTGTATTTAGTTATAGTATAAAAGTAAAAAGTAAAAAGCGAAAAGTACAAGGAAAACAGAAAACAGATAATGTGAAAAAGCTAAAAGATATGAGACACAAACATAAATACTAAAAGACAAACTGCAATGAGTGTAGAAAGTGACAAAATATGCGCTTCACTGCCTAAAGTAGTTGAACAGCCCAAAAGAAACAGTCCGAAGAAATACAGTAAAAGTAATAATAATAAAAATAATATAAACAACAACAACAACAACAAAGCGAAGGTAAGAGTGCGAGTGAAAAGCGGCCGGAACAAATGAAACGAAACGAAAATACGTGTCAAAGCAAAACTAAAGTAAACACAGCTACAACAAAAACGACGACGACGACGACAACAACAACACACAGAAATCTGAAACTACTCCGAATTAGGAGGGGGCCAAATGGGCCGAGCTGGGTTATTTCACTTGACTCAAAACAGCTTAAGTTGTACTTTAAATGCGCTGCAAGTTTTTTTTGTCAGAGCTTTTTTTTCTAGCGTATTGCAAAAGCTTTTAGACTTCACATTGTAGTTGGTGACTTTTAATTCAGCTATTATATATTTATAACGCAGATATAAAGTAATGAGGGAAACAAAAAATCACGTGAATCAGTTGTTGCAGTAGCCGACAGTGGCATACCCTGCAGCTATGATATAATAATAAGCAGGTGACGTCATGCGCAGGTTCGTCATTGGAATCTCTCTGAAAAAGAGAGCGCAGGATCAATTTTTGTATGGTAGCTATATAAAAAAATGGACCAATTTTGATCAGACTACACATATATCGGGTTTTTCAATAGGGACGCTACAAAAGTAGACCGATAGGGACAGCGAACAACGCCATATTTTTTCCCGCTCTCTTGACATTTCTCTTTACTTAGGTTTGCCATTTCATCATGGAAAGATATACGATCCAACAACGAGTCGAAATAATTAAAATTTACTACCGAAATTCGGAGTCAGTGTCCTCAACTTTAAGAGCGCTACGTCCAATTTATGGTGGTCATAATTGTCCTGCCAGATCAACAATTGAGAGTCTAGTGTAAAAATTTGAATCCACAGGCACAGTACAAAATGTTCCCGTTCGTGAAGCAGTCCTTCGAATGGAATCCTCAAGGTACACGGTGAGTTGGTAGACCAAGAACTACTTGGAAATCAACAGAATTAGCCGAAGCAGCAACACTGCGTAAAACGTGGCCACAGCTGAAGTATCTGGCCGCAGATCGGGAAGAATGGAGGAAATTTGTCGCCGCCCTATGCCCCACCCGGGGTTGAAGGACTTGAAGAAGAAGAACCGGACTTCAGCCTGCTAAGTGCAAATCTTTTCCCATCTCCTCGTATTACATTTACTTTCTATAACAAAAGTGAGCTATGACTTTTCAACAAAAACTCAGGCAGTAAAGATTTGCCTTCACAATCATTTAAATCAACAAACACAACAGAGCAAATAGGAACCTCAGTACTAAAAAAAAAAATATATTTTTTCAATTAAAACATGGCTCAGTTGCCAGATAAAGCTGCCTTTCTGGAAAGCAATCAGAATAATCATCGCGGGCTCGGCAAGCGTCAGCGGGAGTACAAAAACGCACTGACTGGCCAACTAAAGTCGCGCAAAGATACCGAACTCGAAAAAAGCCGTCAGAATACCATCAAAAAGCTAGAGGTTGAAAAGGATGAGCTGCGCGCTCACGTCTGGCTAGCCAGCGGTAAGACTCATGTTAAGCAAAACGAACGTTATTTAAAACGGATCAAATGCTCTGTGGACTGTTACGAGAAACTGGAAGAGGAAATAAAAGCACTCAAGGCTGACATAGTTAATATGGATCGTGAAATAAGTCGTGTGGGCAAGGAGACATATGGTTTAAATCGCCGCATTATACCGGATAAACAGCATCAGGCGCATAAGGCAAAGTTGGACAAGAAAATGATGTTATTGGAAAACGCTTTGGAAGTGAGTGTGCAGCAGGAGTGCACCTTAACAAAGACAAATGGTGAGCTACGGGACGGAATCGTATGTTTGACTCAAAGAACGCAATTACTTCAATGAATCTTACTCGAAAATGGTGCACAAGCTAAATGATGATAAAAAGTATTTATTCGATACGATAGAGTTCGTCGTACGTACTTTCGAGGGCTGTGCCGAAATATATGAGAAGACCGGCAATATGAAAGAACATGGCGCAAAGGATCGTGAGATGCGCAAGATCGAAATGCAGGGTGCTACTCGTAAAATGGCTTCTGATGCCGATAACAAAGCCTTTCTGCGCTGTAAGATTAAGACGCGCGAATTAGCTGATCTACAACCAAAGGAGTATAAGCGGCGCGAAAAATCACGTCAGTTTCTTACCCAAAAGAAAGATCTGTACAATGGTGTGCTGCTGAAGATTCTGCACTATTCACACTCAGCCAGTGTGGATGAGATGATTCAAAAGCTTGAGCATCAAGAGAGCCTTTACTTTGCCTTTTTTAATAAAGGAAATGAAATGGGCTATCACATAAAACTACTCAATAACTCTGTGGATCGCCTATTCGAGGATATAACTGCGCTTAAGGAAGGAAATGCTAATAAGTATGAGGAGCAACTAAAAACTATAGAAACACTTGAAAAGGAGTTAAGCGAAAGGAAAGAATCTAATGAGTTGTTAAAAAAGGTGCGCGATAAGAATGATCAAAAGCTACAAAATTTGGTAAATGGGATCGAATCTCTATGCGAGATGGCCGCAATAAATACAGAACCTTTGTCCAAATTGTTGGGCGATCATACTCATGTTAATCTTGTAAATACACGTCGTTTCCTCAAAATGATTGAGCAACGCATGTATGAAGCAGTTTCAAGCGTTTACATTACGGAGCGCCATTCGGACGACCCTACTGAATATATAGTTAGAAAAATCGAGAAGATTTGTGAACCGCTGACCGATATTAATGATATTGTTTTGACCCAACAGTGTCCGGAGTGTGCCGAGGGTGAAGCCCTCAATACGGATGACCGAGGCGATGTTATTGATTTAGACTCAGCTAAGCAGACGAAGAAGAAGCTCTTCAAAAAGATTTTACAGCCGGAAATGCAGTATCGTTTGCATAGTCTTAGTCAGTGCCGTCTACCAAGATCTCGCATGCTTGCGGCCAAACGTCATGAATAATTAAAATATATTTTTATGAGTTATTTCTAAATAAACGTTTAATAAACATATTAAACATTTAATACATTTTTCAGTAGGGACGCTACAAAAGTAGACCGATAGGGTCAGCAAACGACGCCATAATTTTGCCAGCTCTCTTGACATTTCTCTTCAGTAAGGTTTGCCATTTCATCATGGAAAGATATACGATCCAACGAGTCGAAATTATTAAAATTTTCTAACGAAATTCGGAGTCAGTGGCCTCTACTTTAAGAGCGCCACGTCCAATTTATGGTCGTCATAATTGTCCTGCCAGATCAACAATTGAGCGTCTAGTGGAAATTGAATCCACAGGCACAGTACAAAGTGCTCCTGCGCCAGTGAAACAAAAAAGTGCCCGTAGTGTCGGAAATATTGCTGCCGCTAGCGCATCAATTGAGGAAGACCCAAATCAGTCCCTCACACGTCGCTCTCAAGAGTTGGGCATCTCTGTGACGTCGTTGTGGCGAATTTCGCGAAAAGATCTTAGCCTACATCCTTACAAGAACAAAGTGACGCAAGAACTGAAGCTGCTTGACCACCAGAAGCGTCGTATGTTCGTGAATTGGGCTGAGCAACAACTTGAAAATTATCCGGATTTTCATCGGAAAATTATCTTCAGCGATGAGGCTCATTTCTGGCTAAATTACTTCGTCTATAAGCAAAATATGCGTTATTGGTTAGGCAGCAATCCACACGTACTTCATGAGTCACTATTGCATCCCGAAAAAATTGCGGTTTGGTGCGGTTTATGGGCCGGCGGCATCATTGGGCCGTACTTCCTCCGTGATGATCAAGACCGGCACGTTACTGTGAATGGGAATCGCCACCGCTCAATGATAACCGAGTATTTTTGGCCCGAATCGGATGATATGGACTTGGACTATATGTGGTTTCAACAGGACGGCGCCACAAGCCACACAACGAATGTCACAAACGGTTTATTGAAAACCAAGTTTGGTGAACGTTTTATCTCACGAAATGGCCCAGTCAATTGGCCGCCTCGGTTGTGCGATTTGACGCCGTTGGACTATTTCCTGTGGGGCTACGTCAAGTCTCTGGTCCATGACAACAAGCCAGCGACGATTGATGAATTTCGTACGAATATCGAACGTGAAATTGCAGCAGTATCTGCCGATTTATGCTTAAAAACCGTCGAAAATTGGGTTCAGCGTCTGCACTTCTGCATGCGTGCTCGTGGTGGCAATGCAAAAGAAATCGAGTTCCATACATAATGGCATCGAATAAAAGAATTGATATCCAAAACCGATTTTGTTTTATTTAAAAAAAATATTGTAGCGCTCTTATTGAAAAATCCTTTTTTTAATTATTAGGGCCTTTAAGTCTTTTTCCTTTTTCAATAAGGCTTATTTGTGTGACGTTTGATCAAAATTGGAGCATTATTTCATATAGCTGCCATACAAAAATTGAACCAGCTTGTTCATTCCGACATTTTTGTTAGAAAATTTTGATTGAAATGAAAATGGCTTAAGGATAGGATGTATAGCGCGAAGTGGAGGGCCCAAGATGGGAGCGAAGAGTAACGGACGCCGGTGTTGCACTTTCAAATGAAGTTTTTGTTTTTTCTTCAAAAAGTTGCAGATGGATTACATTTTTGCGGAAAAACAAGATCATCATTGGTGGAATACTTATTAAAAATAAGAATAAGTGAAGTCACCGCCATCTAGGCATAGCTTTAAAATTTTTGGATTTTTTTGGCATTTAAAAAAAAAATATAGCAGATTATAAAAAAAAAGTCGGTGGTAAAAGATAACCTGAGCAGGGGCAAACAAGAACAAGACCTTTAACTTTTAATGGGCTGTTTTTGGTTTTTTGTGAAGAAATCGGACTTTAATACAAGCTAGTGGTACAGGGTATCCTAAAGTCGTCCGCGCCCGACTTTACGTCCGCCATTTTTTTTTTTAATTTTACTCAAAAAAGTAACAGACTTAAATAAACGATAGCCTGTCTGCCCCGGTTTTTCTATGATTAAAATATATATTATTTATAAGCTAGAACTCATTTCTATTTCATAATTTTGACTGATCAAAATCGTAATGGGTGAAGAAAAATTTGAAGCTCTTCGATAAATTTTTGGTGAAAATTATTATGGGAAATTTCATTTAATAAATAAATAATAAATAATTAAAGATTCATAAGAAGCAAACATAAAGAGTCAAATGTAATAATGAATTATTCGAATTTTTGTAATTTTCTACAAATTTGAAACAGGGCCGGATAACAAAATATACTTTAATCGAATTTCAGCACAAAGGACCAGACACAAAATCAAGATTTAGCAAGATGATGCAGCTAAAACGTATTAAAAAAGTGTTCTAAGCTATTTAACTTGCTAAATGAAAAATTTCTTTGAAACTTGGAAATCGATTTTCCAAATGTTTCTAAAATGTTTGTAAAATGGCGTCGAGGTATGGCAAACTTTTCAACCGATGATTTAAGTAACGCCACCACAAAAAAAAATGTATTTTTAAAACAATACGGAAGTAATTGATTGGGTCGAAAAATAGGTTAAAATATTACGAAAACTATGTAGTAAAGCAAACTAAGGAAACGCTTTATGTAGAAATCTTTGATATGAGCGTGTGACGTCACGCGTGCAATTGTTATTTTAAATTAACTTACCTTTGAGTTTCTGCACGACGTACATCTCGTAGAAGCAGTGATCTGTAAAAAAAGTTGTATCTAAAATTAGTTAATAGTACAAACTCTTGGGAAACAAGTTTTAGATCCGTATCTTATCTATGAAAAATGTAAGGTTGGTTTTTTCATAAAGATACTTTCTTATGGCTCTACTCGCTATAGGCACTAGTCATCATTTCAAATGGATTCATAAATAACGACCAAATCGTAATGGATATTCCAAATATAATCGATGGGTAATGAAATGTTGCAAAAATGTGAATTTTGTTAGTTTGAGAAGTCTCTGTATTTTATTACTTTATGCAAAGTAGTTACATTTTGAAGTCATAAAAATACTTTCAATTTTGGCGTATAAAAAGGTAGAAAAAGTTTTACGATCTCAAATACAAAAAAAAAAAGTTTTTTTTTTAAATTGTTGCATATTTCATTAAAAAAATTAAAGCAAATCGTTTATTCCATATTCTACGATATCTCTTGAAATTAATTCAGAGTCTCTCACAGCAAAACTTATTAATGACAAAAAAGAATATTATGAACTTATCGATTTAACTATTTATTTAAATTATAATTTTAAAATAAAGCATTTGAAGTATAAATAATATATAACTCTTCTTTATTTATTAATAAATACCTATTTATATTTAATATATAGGGAGCTATATGATATAGTCAACCGATTTTGTTCAAATTTGGTACATGGCTTAAGTGGTCTAAAAAATTTCGAAACGCCAAATCTGGTTAGGATATCTTTATTAAAAAACGAAATATAGCGAATTTTTCTTTAAAAAAGTTATTTTGGCCGATCGGTCCTATGGGAGCTATATGATATAGTCAACCGATTTCGATCAAATTTGGTACAGTGATTGGGAACTTTCGAATACCAAATTTCGTTACGATATCTTCATAAACAAAGGAATTATTCATCTAAAACGTTTTTTTTTGTCGAGGTCGTCTCAAACACCCCCATGGGAGCTATATAATTTATCCCCGATATCAAAAAAATAAAATAAACTTGCCTCCTATGGAATAATATGGGATCTAATGTGAAAGTTTGGTAACTCTAGCTCTTACCATCTCTGAGATCTAGGCGTTCACACGGACAGACGGACATGGGTATATCAACGTCTCTATTCACCCTGATCATATTTTAGGTAACTTTGGGGTGTCTCCGACGTCTCCTTCTATATGTTACATACATTTTCGGCTTGCAAAAACTTAATATACCATTGGTACCATACGGTACAGGGTATAAAAATAAGTACCAAAAGTGTGATTGGAACTTCCGCATATGGATCCAAAGCATCAATAATTCCTATCCTATTTCGAAGATCTCAGTTTAAGGCTTGACATAATTTTGAAAAAAAAAATTGTTCGTTATTAAAAAGCATTCTGAAAATATTTAATTTTGAAAAATGGTTTACAAAATGTTTTGGGTTTTGGTTGCTTCTAACTGCCATAATTTTCACATATTATATATCACTGTAAAGAGCACATCAATACCTTTCGATCTAATAATCTTTCATGTTGATAGACGAGACATTAACGAATAGCTTAATCAGAATCTCGAAAATTCGAATTGTAAAGTAGTGTAAAGTAGCAAATTTATAAGAATTATATTTAAATCAAATATATGGCAATTTAAGAAGTTATAGTCCAAAACCTCATAAATCTTTTGTAAACGTTTTGGCTATGTTTATACGCAACATGACCCCCAACAAACACAACAAAGAAAAATCATTGCACAAAGTTCATCTCAAAAAAAAAAATATTTATGAATTTTATTTCCGCGCTTTTTGAACTCTCAACTCTCTGAGAGGCTCAACCCTGAACTCATTCACTCTTTGTTTATTTTTCCATTTCCTTTGCTTTGCTTTCTTTCGTTCACAAAATCACTTTCACTCAACAATTTTCACCTGGCATGCAACAGTTTTTGAGTGAATCTCTAAGCAATTGTATAAAGATTGTGCAAATTATGTTAATGGGCTTAATCCTTTGGCCAAGCGGCTTACGTCATTCTGCAGCCACTACTTCATGGCTTACGCACATGGCTGTGACGTCTGGCGCCCATTACAACATTGCACCTATATACACGAGTACATAATATACATTGTTTAACGCTTTCTTAACTCTCGGACTGCGCTGCCTGCAAGTTTGTGTCTTAAGTCTTTTGTTTAACGTTGCTTTTATGTTAACTTTTTGCATAAGCCTCTCGAGAAATTAGGAAACATTTTTGTTTTAAATCTAACAAGACTTTGTATTTCTTCTATGAGCTAACCAAAAAAAAATAAAAAAAAATGCATTCACAATAGTAACAAAAACAAAAAGAAACTTAGACTAGTAGTACTCCGGACTCCATGATCTGTGATGCGCCGGTTTCATGTGCTGACTGGCTCCACTGCTGTGGGCAAAGAGCCCCGAAGAGGCAGAAGAGGCGCCACCTGAAGCGCCCAGTGAGGCATTCAACAGCAGACCCAAGGCACTGCTAACCAAATGAGAGACAATTTGCTTGACAAAACTGCCTGAATCGGAGCCACCAGCGCCAGCGGCCTCTTTTTTCTTGTGACGTGAGGAAACTTCGGCGCTGCCATGACGCTCCTCGGATGCATCGCCAGCGGGTGGTCGATTTTTGGCCTCCAGAAAACTGCTAAGCAAGTTCTGCGCAAAGACTATGGGCTGCACAGGACCTTCTTCCTCAGGATCCTTAGAAAAGGCGAAAAAAAAAACTTGTCAGCATGATTGCGATCAAAAAGAAAAGCAAAGCAGTGCAAGAAGTACGAGGAAACAAAGCAGTGTCTAAAGAGTGTTAGTAGCACAAAGAGCAGGGAAACAGCGAAACGGAGCAACAACAGAAAACAATTTATAGTATATATTAAAAAATATAAATACTGCGCTCAATGAAGCCACCACTGTGCCCAGAAAGTTGCCCAGAAACTGTCCATTATTGATCTGCAAAATTGAAGCAAGAGAGGATTTTAGTGTCAGCTATGACGAGCATAGCTACAGCAGTTTACCGCACCACCGCCACCCGAGAGTCCATCCAGTGCTGTGCCTACATAGGTGCCCAAAACGGTGCCAAAGTTCTTATTGCCTGAAAGCAGTCCAGCCAGCAAAGAGGTGGCCGTGCCAAGCAGTGCTTCAATATCCAAGCCGCCGGGCTGCACGAATAAGATTTGAACAAGTATTTTTGGACTGCTCTCAATCGCAACAACAAACTTACGCCAAAAATCGTTGAAATGAGACCCGTCAAAGCGCCTATTAAGGCACCTATATCCGAACCACCTTCACCCTGGAGAGAATTAAGAAATTTAAAGCATGCCGCCACATTGTTGCAATGCTGCTGTGCCGCTTACTCACGCCACTCAAGCTGCCAATAAGCCCAACGAGTCCACCACCGCCACCCTGTGCCATATCAGTGGGTGTTAGCTCACCGGAGCTATCCTCCTCCTGCTTGGCTGGCATGGGCATATTAGTGCTATTTGTTGATGTTGTGCCGTTTCCTGTAATATTATCTGACTTCAAAGTCACATTAGTTCATCCAAATTAATAGCTTGGCAACAGGTATACATCATAGCATCATCCACATGGATAGGTTAGTCACGCTAGACAACTATAAGCAAAGACTACACTAGCCATACTCACATCAAAGTCCAGCGCAAACTCATCATCATTAGCATTGCCAGCTGGCACATTGTCCGCTTCAGACTGGGACTCCACCTGCTCCGCACGCTGTTTTATCTTATGCTGCTCTATGCGCTTCTCCAGCTCCTGCACTACCAGATTATCACGAAAATCATCCTGCGCACGTATTTGTGTGGCCTTTAGTTAGACAAATCCAAAGCTTAGGCCCAGCCAAAACCATGCCGCATCACTTACCTCCGTCAAAATGGACTTGATCATGCGTATCTCTGCAGGCTCCTCCGGCTGCTGCTCTTCGGGCTGTATGACATTACGCTTGTGCAGCACCTTGTGACTCGCCTTGGCCAGCAGTCCATCCTTGCCCGCCTCATCCAGCAAATGTTCCAGTGTATGCTCTATTTTGGCATCCAGTTGCGTTTTCATATTGGGCACCTGCTCTAGTATATGACGCCTCAGCATGGCCAGACGTTCACTCAAGGGCGGCGCCTGCGTCAGGTCCGCAGATTGCTGCTGCGCGTGCAGCTCTGTCTGCTGCTGTTGCTGCAGCAACTCACGCATTTCACGCCTAAAACCTTGCACATCCTTAGCACTGGTTACCAAATCCATGGCACTGCTGAGTATGTCCAGCGCACGCTGATCACGCACTAGCTCCTGCTCTATTTGCTCAATCTTGGGCAGCACAGTAACGCTATCCTGCATGTCTGTCTGCAGCAGCAGCTCCTTGATTACCGCCACCAAATGTTCCTCCATTTGCTGCTCCGCCTGGCGTGCGCCATTAAGTAATCCTATTGTAGTCAGCGCACGTAATTCCTTGCGCGGCACACTACGCTCCAGGCGTCTATAGGCGTTCATGGCGCGCACATATTGCGGATTAAGTTGCGCACTAAGCTGCACAAAAGCTGGACGTTGAGTAGAGGGCGCGGCTTGCAGCAGCGGCGGCAGCAGCAACAGCCAAGCTATCAACTGCCTGACTGAGTGCATCATTGGGCTTGGAATAGGTTTAATTTCTTTTTGCTATTGTTCAATGTTAGTTGTCGCGCGCGGCTGTACTAAGCCGGAATCCAGGAACATGGCGACTATTTATATGAATCGTCTTGGAATAGCTTTGGACAATTTTTTATTTTACGCTTAAGCGCGTAAGGGCGTGTCCTTCGCTTCAGTGCGCGTTTGTTTTATTGTGTAATGGCAGTTTTGATATAGATGTAATAGTTGGTCACATATGTGGGATCATGCTTCATTGTGCTGTAATACCCTCTAAGAGAGTCTCTACCTTTGAGTTTCATATCAATGGTAAAATATGGGGCTTGCCAGATAATATTTCAGATTTCAACTTGTTGGTTATCACGTGGCTGTCTCCGAGAATTTGGCTCATGACTGAGGTGATTCTGAAGACTACGCAAATACGCCTATCTCCGAAGATTGCAACTCTCCTAAGATTGTAACAGATACTTGAATCCATAGAGTGCTCCAACCCAAAGCCGGACGTAAATTAAACTAGCAAGCCGAGTGGTCTAACATTAAGATTATGCGACAACTTGGCCATTCTCAAAGTCAAAAAAAGCTCGGATCCTAAGCATCAACTTGGAAGAGCAGGGAGCAACTAAAAGCTTACCAGTATACCAGAACCCAAACGAAGCTATCAAAAAGTCAGTTTATTCTGGCTTGTAGAAAATTCCGAAAATTCACTTTTCTTTAACTAAGGCTAGATCGACCAATTCATCAGATCAATCCGTTTGATAAATCTTTTAAAGTATAATATTTGAGCGTCTTTCGATTCATAGAAGCATATATTCGCTTATTAATGAGCCCATAGGGTATTAAAGATTCGTCTTTTCTATTCTTAGTCTCCGCCTTTGCTCCGCTTTACTATTGCATAGCGGATGTGTCTGGCTTAAAGCGTTCAATATGCTAATTTCCTAAAATATCAGATTGTCGTTACATCTATAAAGTTATGATTGTCGTCAACTTTGGCATAATGAAATCATTTGCGCTTCACTTAATTTAGCTCACGCCGAACTAGCTCTGAGCATTTATAGCAGCCAATGCGCTCATTTGAACCTGGCCAGCTCAAAGTACAAGCTAGCCAATTAAATTTCGAAAAAAAAGCTATACGAAAAAAATTAAATTTAATGCTCTGGTCGCTCGTTAAACGATTCTAATGAAAACGGCAGTCATTTCCCTTATGGCTTTTAAGACGAATTGCCTTATGGCCAAAGTTAAATGCTGGCTTACATAAACGCCAAAAAGCGTCTACAAATCGCCAACATATTAAGAAACAGTCAGAAACACCTGCGTTCCAAGTTTCACACTTTTGCGTAGCCGTTCATTAGCCCGGCCAGTTCAATGTTCATCATGATGATATGGAGGTGATTATGTGACACCCCAGCTGCAAAAAGGCCTCGAGTGTCAGACAACTGGGCAGGCACTGAGACAGGCGACAAACTAGTTGAATGTGTGGCAGGTTGAGCCTATCGTGAGCTGGGTTTTAGAGATGAGCGTGTCAGTCACGATGGAAATTGCACGATCTTCTTGGTGAAACACGAAGTTAAATCAAAGTAGAGTGAAGTTTGTGTAGAGCTAGCCAGGATCAAAAGCGACGTTAACCAGCAGATGTTAAGAAACATAGAAAAGTATGACATATTGGAAAGACTCAAGACATACTCAATACAATCAAGACTTTGCAGGCAACACAGAAATACCAAAGAGTGAATACTCTCGAGAGACAGAACACCTAGGTAGAGTCTTTCTTGACAGATTTGATAGACTTGACATGCTCGAGAAACAGGTTTGTTTTAGTCCATTAACTCGTCGGACTCGATAGACATGACATATTTCACAGACTTGAGAGACAGATTGTGTTGAGACTCTCGCCACACATGACAGATTGAACTAACAGGATGGACTTTACAGAACAGACTCGGCAGATTCCACATACTCAAGAGACTAAGCATAATTGGCAGGCTGGATGGAACAAATAAAGCGGACAGACTCGATAATTTTGAGAGACTAGACACTCTCGGCAGCCTCGACAGATTCAATGACTCGGCAGACTGCACAGAATCAATAGAGAGTACGAACAAGACTGATTTCAGAGGCTGCACAGTCTCGGTAGACCCGACTCAGCAGGGAGGAAAGACTCGGAAGGACTGCCTCGACAGGCTTCAGAGACTAACAACACAATCTCGATTAACTAGACAGACTAAACAGGCAGGACAGGCAGATTGAGTCGGCTCATTCGAGTTAAGTTTTAACTTAACCGAATTTAGTTACTGGACAGACTCATCAGACTCCAAATACTTAAATGACTTGGCATACTCGGCAGACTGGAAAGAATCAACAATAGGAGCAAACACGAAAGACTTAACAGTCTGCACAGTCTAGGAAGACAAGACAGTCGACAGACTAAACAGAAGGCACAGAGAAGAAAGACTTAACAGATCGGACAGGCTTTACAGACTTGAGACACTGGACAGCCTCGTTAACCTCGACAAATTTGACTGGATAGAATTAATAGATAGGAAAGACTCAATTGGTAAAAAGGACTTGATGGACTTAAATGACTGGCCAGAGTCGGTGAACTTCGCTGACTGGAGAGAATCAACAGCTAGAACAGGGAAGACAGAATCGACAGACTTGAGAGTCGAGTTTCCCTTGAGTGGCGGATACTTGACAGGATCTAGAGACTGACTCGACGTAGTCATGAATCTTGACAGTCTAAATTAAAATTTATAAGCTCCGCTTAGGTAGCTGAACCGGCTTGGTACACTGGACAGACTGGAGTGCCTCAGCTTACATGACAAACTTGACAACCTTAACTGACTTGACCGATTGAACGTTACAAACAGAACAGAAAGAGACGGCAGAGCCTACAGTCAGGTTAGACTTCAAAGGCTCGAGTGGCCGAGTATTTCTTAAGAGGCCCGGTCGACCTAATATACCCAACAGATTTAAATAACAAAAATGATTCGGTACACTTAAGTGACTGGACAGACTCGACAAATTGAAAAGACTTCTATACAATTTGATTGATTGATTATTGATTACTTCCTCTTCCAATAGATTTTTAGGGTCCGTAGAAGTTAATTTGCTAATTTTAAAGACTATCACAGACTTTACTACGGATGAAACTGAGAATCTTACATACACCATCGTACTTTTTAGATATGCGAACCCCTCCCTCCACTGCAAAAGCTTTTTACTGCATACATTATCAAGTTCCAGCTACTGACTTATCATTCAATCAAATTGTTATCAACATGATTACGGGCTTATTTCCTAACGCTCGTCTACACTAAATACTGACGACTTAGACAAAGACTTTACACACCTCGTTTAATCTTTTGTAGTACTAATGCGCTTACGGAAATGTCATACAAGTCTACGTGTAGTTACATATTTATTGATATAAATATTTTATTGGCAGACATTATAACGAATTACCCAAGTCACGGTTACAAACTGACACTGATCCGTTCCGTCATTTATAAAATGTTTATGCATTATCACGACACATCTCTAGTTGCATTCCAAGTTGAGGTAACGCCAAATGATGTTCACTTCCAACCGCAACCAAAAATCTTATAGACCCCATGACGTAAGCACATTAGTAAAATTTTATGAGCCCCCAAAAAAAAAGAGTTGAAAAGAAAAGGAAAAGGTTGAAGCATGCTGTATACAAGAGTACAGGCTGCTATCTATGTACGTAAGTGGCAACAAGTGGGGTTAAGTTGAATAAATAATTGTATAAATTACAAAAAAAAAAAAAAAAAGATAAAAAAAATATAAGAGACAACACCGCAGACCACAAGCTTGCCAATTAAAGTACTTTGCCATTTTGACTCCCTCCGGCGACGAGCATTTGACCGAAACCATTGGACCCATAGAGTAGGTAACCCCCTGCAGAGTCCTCATCCCAAGCCAAACAAGTCATGCCATTAAAGTTAACAATTTTTGTTTGCTCTAGCTTTTTTTTATGTAGACTTATTGTTTAATTTTTTTTTTTATAGACGAGTTTATAATTGTTATGGTTTTTGGTCAAAATGATATAATTTTTGTTTGCCATTTCATGGCAGAGATGTGCCCGCGAATGCCCTTTAATGCTTCGCTCAAGTGCACTTGCTTAAGTAAGACAAAGAAGCAGAGCAGAGCAAAGCCGAGTAAAGTAAATACAAAAGCAACAAGCAAACAACAAAAACAATAAGAAAAAAAAAAACAACAAGAAGATGAAGCTAAAAGTGCGTTGACTGTAAGAAATGCTTAGTTTAAGGCAACAGCTGAGTATGCTACTTAAGTACTCACTTAGTATGTACTTGTTATGTACTTGGTACTCAGTAATTGCTCAAGGCGAACGAACATTGGAATGTGACTGAATGAGCGAGTAAGTGAGTGAGTAAGTGAGTGAGTGAGTGCGTTTAACTCCATAAAGCAGTTAAATTGTGCTACTATGTTGTGAATTGCCAAAGGAGCGGCAAAGAGCTTGTCACACATTAGGACATCTCAGATAGAACTTGGGATCATGTGATTACAACAATAAACTGGTGGCTGAGGTTTGGAGACGCAAGCAGGCACTACTGCAGTGGCATTAACAGCTTAAGGCAGTTGAGCTGTGATGCGTTAGGGAGCTAAGCGCCTACGTCTTCGACTTTGTGATACCCTTCAATAGCACAATAAGCAAAGAAATTTTATTAAGCTCGGCACACTGCGTAGGTACTACAAACATATCTTGATTGCCGAATATGATAACAAACTCGTTAAAAACAAAGTAATTGTTATTATATTGAGGCTACATTTTGATTAGATTTGGAAACTCTTAAAGACATTAATAAAAAAGATTATAATTTTTCGACCGATCGGTCATATGAAAACTTTCTGATGTAATAAGGCCCATTGAGACGAGGGTGGGATTTCCCCCGGGCCCGGAGTTTTCTCAAAGACCCGGTGTAATTACTGTCGTACTGTTATGATTCAAACAAAATGAAGCCAGTACTTTTTCCTTCTAAGCCAGGGCGTAATTAGATCATGCCCAGCAGAGGCGTTTAATGTGATCTTGAATATGATTCCGATTGACATCCAATTAAAGGTAACTGCAGCAAACACAGCCACCAGAATCAAAGAAACTGGTCTCTGGAGGACTAGTACCTTCGGACATGGCAGTATTCTGAAGGGTCAAGAGACTAACAAATCAACAGATTACATAACACCAGTACTGGACTTCAAGAAGAGGTTCGACGTCAGATTCCCAAAGCGAAATGAGTGGGACATGAACAGGGTAATGAGAGAGACGCGCTGCAATCTATACTCGACGGATCCTAGATGGATCGCGGTGTAGGAGCAGGGGGTCTACTCGGACGAACTCGAAGTATCTCTCTCCTATCGCAGCAGAAACAGCATCTTCCAGGCGGAAGTCTTTGGCATCAGAGAAGCATGTAAGGTGTTGAATAACACTGTCCAACAGTGAAAAAGAACTTTTCAAGTGACCTAGTGTACGTTGTAGGTCTTGACAGAGATCACGATAGCGTTTTTCAAAATTTCGAACACCCCTAAAATCGGAGTTATCGCTTAAAAACCGTTTTTCGGCCACTGCGATCACTCCCACTATCAAAACGTCGCCATTTTTCAACCGATTTTCGATTGCTTTCGTTTGGAAAGAAGAAGATTCAAGCTTTAAGATGATATACATTTGTTTATACTTCATACAAAGCAACTACGCGATTTTTCTAAAAGATATCTAAGATTTACACTTTTTTTTTCGATTTTCCCACTTTGAAGTCATTTTTATATAACATTTTGCTAAAACACCTTTACTTTTTTACATTTAATCTTAAAGAAATATTAATTCCAAGTAAGAAAAGTTATGGTTTATTAAAATCGGTCGATAAATGCTTAAGTTACGACGCTTATTGTAAACAAGAAAATTCAATTTTCATCGACAAAAAAAAATGTTTTAGATGGATAATTCGTTTGTTCATGAAGATATCGTAACCAAATTTGGTATAATGCTTAAGAACAATAAAAACTTACAAGTGCCAAATTTGATCGCAATATTTTAAAAAACAACGAAATACAACAAATTTTGTTAAAAATCGATTTTTGGAAGACAATTACTATGGAGCTATATGATATAGTTAACCGATTTTGTTTAAATTTGGCGTTTTAAAATTTTTTAGAGCACTTAAGCAATGTGCCAAATTTCAACGAAATCGGTTGACTATATCATATAGCTCCCATAGTAATTGTCTTCCAAAAATCGATTTTTTAACAAAATTTGTTGTATTTCGTTTGTTTTTTAAAATATTGCGACCAAATTTGGCACTTGTAAGTTTTTTATTGTTCTTAAGCATTATACCAAATTTGGTTACGATATCTTCATGAACAAACGAATTATCCATCTAAAACATTTTTTTTTTGTCGATGAAAATTGAATTTTCTTGTTTACAATAAGCGTCGTAACTTAAGCATTTATCGACCGATTTTATTAAACCATAACTTTTCTTACTCGGAATTAATATTTCTTTAAGATTAAATGTAAAAAAGTAAAGGTGTTTTAACAAAATGTTATATAAAAATGACTTCAAAGTGGGAAAATCGAATAAAAAAAGTGAAAATCTTAGATATCTTTTAGAAAATCTCGTAGTTGCTTTGTATAAAGTATAAACAAGTGTATATCATCTTAAAGCTTGAATCTTCTTCTTTCCAAAGCCGTAAAGCAATCGAAAATCGGTTGAAAAATGGCGACGTTGTGATAGTGGGAGTGATCGCAGTACCCGAAAATCGGTTTTTAAGCGATAACTTCCGATTTTGGGGGTGTTAGACAATTTTGAAAAACACTATCGTGATCTACTCGTCAAGACCTACAACGTACACTAGGTTACTTGAAAAGTTCTTTGATTTTTGTCAATTCTGTAGGACAGTGTAATCATCCGAGTCAGCTGGCGGAGGTGTGTATATTCTCCGACAGCAGCTTTGCTGGCGATCAAATCGCCAACCGTGAACTCAGAAATCATCAGGCAATGCAAAGAAGATCTCAATGCCCTTGCAAGCAGAATGAACATTACTCTCGTTTGGGTTCCCGGACATCCCACATCGTATACGGGAATGAAAAAGCTGATGAACTGGCGAGAAAAGGAGCATTAGATGGCAGCGGAGGTAGCTGTCAAATACCCCCTCAGCGATATCAAGAGAGAACTTCTTCTGCGAGCTCAGAACAAGGCTGAAACCAGATGGAAAAATATAGGCACTTGCAAGATTGCAAAGAAAATTTAGCCGTGATACGACAAGCGTAGAACGGCCGAACTGCTAAGCAAGCCAAGAACAATGATCTTCAAAATAGCATCGACAATAACCGGACATTGGCCGTTAGGAGACCATGCTAAGAAAATGGGCTGGCCCTACAACGTCAGATGCGGAAGCTGTGACCAGGAGAACACAGAGACAGAGACAGTTTATCATTATTTATGTGAGTGCCCACGATTGGGGTCCTTACACCACAGAGCACTAGGAAGCTTCGCGTTAGGAAGCCTACGTGACTTGGCAGAAAAGAACATAGACGACATCAGCAGGCTTATAAACGGATCGAGATGGTTTGAGTAAACCGAACAGCAGTGGTTCCCATAAGTGGTGTAACAAGATGGCGCATTAGCGCTAATTGAGTTTGAATATGTTGTCACTCAAACGGCAACCAAGCCAACCAACCAACCAAGCCAGGATTTTCTCTCTACGGCCCTGGATGTCTTAAAGCAATTTTGCTTAGATTTAGTTAGAAAATGTCGATTAATAAAATAATTCTGGCGCTAAAAAACTTTTGCTTGATTTTTTCTTTTATGTTGATATACCTATAATAAATCTGTTGCCCATGAAGTCATAAAAATATAAATTATGCTACGACTCCCTCTTTTCTCTATAGCAGCCTAACTGTACTCCTACTCCACATCCACAATAAACTTGCTAACCTCTAACATAATCATTTTGATATGGACCACAGCTCAATATCAAATTCTCAAAAACATCTTCCCTCAGCATCTTTCCTTATTGTAGCACAAAACATCACAGCACTTAATTTAAAAAAAACAGCTCAAAAAAGGTTCATAGTAGTCAAATCGTGCGACTTTTGGGATTATTATCACGCAGCTCATTATACAGAAAAATTAGGAGAATTAAAATTCTGAAGCATCAAGGGATTAGAGGAGGGCGGTTGGATGACTTGTGCGTTTGAGTGGACAGCTTTCCCACGAAACAAGCAAACGGGTGGTAAACCCCTTGATTTGAGTGAGTTTCTATTAAATATTGTCGTTGCGTTCCAAGACGAAGAAAAATCCGCAACAGCATCTCGCGTGAAATGCCGCAAAGGAGGCCAACAGTCATTACGCCCCTTGGTACATCAACAACTTCCCGGGTCCAAAGAAAATCAGAATGAGAAAGTCAAGAATCAAATTCATGCTCATCTGCTTTTTTGACCGTTGTGGTGTTTGGTTCATAGGAAGTTGGTAACCTCTGGAAGTACTTTGAATGCCACATTGATGTGCTCCTCACGCGGCCAGACAACGTCCATTTTTGAAAGCCTTACCACTTAAGAGAACTTCAGAATTGTTCGGATTTATAAGGAGAAGTTCCATTAAAACATTCAAATGAATTCTACTCTACTACCTTGATGCTACCCTTCAGAAAAAGAAAGAAATATTTCGCATGTAGAATGTCATTTGACCATCTTTTCGTGAAACTATGAAAAAATAAATTCTTTAATAATAATGTTTGTATTCTTTATTTTATCGAAAAATAAGCTTATTCTCTAGTAGGTAACTTTGGAGGGTCTCCGACGACTTCTTCTGTATATTACATATATTTTCGCTCAGCACAAACTTAAAATATAATAATTTTTTTAAGCATAATAAAAGCTTTTTATCCCATTGTACTTAGCACGAACCAAGTACAAGTTTTTAACACAGTAGGCGTTATTTCCTAAATTTTCTTGCTAGCCATGAAACTGGCATTTATTTTCATTATAGTTTAAAACATTCAACAGTAAACACTAAAAAAATAAATTGTAAGTATTTTCTATAAAGTGTTTTGGTTTATAACAACTAAAAATTTAAAATATAAAAAAAAATTTTCTTTATAGTAAATGGTCGGAGAAGATGAAATTAGCTCTTGGCTCACTCTGGATGGCAAAGTACACAATGATAATGGTTCGCTGCCCTTGGAGGAATAACAATTGATCCAGCTTCCCTCTGATTTTGTGGTGGATCATTAAGCCACTCTTTGGTCTGTTGCTTTTCTTGACCATGTAGCTGTCAATGAAGTATTTCTGCTCGACCCTGCTGTCGTCGCCGGCTACCATTTGGGGCCTGGATTGTTTCGATGTGGTGCTGCTTTTGTGGATCATTTTATTTATTTCATACGATTTATTTCATAAGAGGCGTACCAGGTAAACAAATATTTTAATTTCACACAAATTTCATTTATACATAATTCGATTTGTTAAGTACAAATAAGTTTATAATATTTACATTTATAGATCAACTTCGAACGAATCATCATCAAACGAATCATCGTCAAACGAATCATCATCAAACATATTATCATAAAAATCTTCGAAATCAATGGCACCTTCATCTTCAAGTTCATTATCACTTAAAAACCCAACATTTGTACATGTCGGTACGACGGCTTCCTCCTGGCAAATACAGCACGGAAAAACTATCCATTCAATCTCAGTGTTCGTACTTGCGTCACGGAGTCCTTGCGCTTCTTTGCGCACCTCATTGCGTGCCTCTACTGTGTAGGGGCAACCACTTCGAGTGCGGCCATGAGGCATATCAATAAAATCGGACATTATGACTTTTTTCCAAATTTTTAAATACAACAAAATATAATTCTTTTCGACTCAACTCGATGACAAATGATTTGAACATTAAATGATCCCTGTAATACCTGTATTCGTCATCTGAATCAATATCTATTTCAAAATTGACTGGCAATTCAGGCTGACTGAAATTGCATGAAGGTAGAAATGAGACGCTAATAATATCTTTGGCATTTTTATAGTCCGGATTGTCAAAAATATGTTCAGTCATTGATGTATCGCAAGCGTAGATTTTTATGGGCAGCTTACGTGTAAAATCTATTTTTTTGGTTTGTAGTTGAATCTTGTCAATAATTTCGTAGACTAGTGCATCGTCTACTTTGTCGCAAGAGGTCAGACAAATTTGACATAGATTTTGACAAGAAATTACCAGACGAACTACCAAGTTAGTCTCTAAATATTCCAATTGGCCAAGATCACAGAGTGACTCCATGTCTTTTTCAGAAAAATTTTGGCTTCGAGGAATTTAAAGGAAGTTATTCATGTATAACAAGTTTTGTAAGGCTGGGCAGCCATGCCAATGTTTCATTGGCTTCTTTTTTAGACACGCTTATATGAAGCTCTTCCAGAACCATTTCTTTGAAGCCTTGTGTTTTCCATGGTTTAACCATTAACAAATTAAGGCTTTTCAGTAGTGGCAATTTCGGTAAAAACCTTGGATTTACCTCTATACACATAAAAAGATTAAGCGTTTCAATTGATGCTGGCAGTTGATGCATGTATTCCCCGCTTAACTTCATATTCTCGGACAAATCCAGATGTTTGAGCTGGCTTAGGCTTCTTAGGGCCAACAAATTCGATGATTTTAACATGCAACTTTGCAATTTTACAACCACGAGATTCGTCAAGTTACCAAAGATTTTTTTCATGTCAATTTTAGACAAGACGCTACTTTCCAAATGCAATTTCTGTAAATTTTTGCAATTTTAGCTGAAGAATTCGATGAATCGATTGCTATGCATAAGCGGGATATGGCCAATCACTTCTTTCACATAGCGGTGCTCTACACTTTTCAAAACTTTGAGACTATATTATGTTTTAGATTGCACAGGAAAGCAATTCCCAAAGGCTACTTTTCACTTTTATTTCTTGATACTAAGCTCTAAATAAATGAATACTATTATATTCTTAATATTATTTTCGTTAAATGATGTATGCTTTAAGCTGTAAAGTAAAAAGTTATTTCGAATCAAATAGAATAATGAAAGATTTTTTTTTTTTGGGGCCTGGGTTGCTTCGATGTGGTGCTGCTTTTGTGGATCATTGCGCAAATGGGAGATCCACAAAATGTTTGACGCTTCCATAATAAGCAAATCATATCATCCAATTTCACAGAAAAAATCTAATCTGTTTCAAAAGACTGACTCATTGCAGCTTTTAAGCCGTTGGTGGATCTTTGATCATCTATCTATCCAAATAGATGCCACTCAATGTAAGTAAATTAAAACGTCAAGTGCTTTCGTACTACCCATTTTTTTTTTATTTCAGAACTGCTCGGATTAGCGTATTCGCAAATTATTTTGATCATCTATGTCTTGAAAGAGCAGTCCAAGCTGTTTGATATAATATCTGCGTAATTTCCACTCAAGGACAGGACTCGACTCTAGCCAGTAATGGACAAAGAGAAAGTCTGTGGTTCCTCTTCCTTTTTGTAAACAAGGATTTCAAGAGCCTTAGTCCCAGCAACAAGAGGAAGAAAACCAGGGATTGTATGTCAATAGCAAAAAGCAAAATCCCATAAATCAGCTCCAATGGGGAAATAAGTATCGACAAAAACAGAATGGACAACGGTGTTAGCCCCAGCTCCAGGAAGAAGACCACAATAACCCAGAAAAGCCGCACCACATCGAAGCAGAACAGTCCCCAAAGGCTAGCCGGCAATGACAGCAGAGTCGAGCAGGACCACTTCATTCACAGCTGCAAGGTCAAGAAGATCAACAGTTCAAAGAGTGGCGTAATGATTTACAACAAAATCGGAGTGAAGCTGCATCAATCATTGCTCCAAACCAAAATCTCCTCCGACCATTTAATATAACGCAAACTTTTTTTATAATTAAAATTTTTAATAAAAATTATTATTTATGAAAATAAATGTCAGTTTATTTACCATCAAGAAATTTTAGGCAAATAACGCCTACTGTGTTAAAAACTTGTAGTTGGTTCGTGCTAAGTACAATATATAAGTTTGTGCAAGCCGGAAATGTACGTAACATACAGAAGGAGTCGTCGGAGACACCCAAAAGTTACCTAAAATATGATCAGGGTTAATAGAGAAGTCGATATACCCATGTCCGTCTGTCCGTCCGTCCGTCTGTCCGTTTGAACGCCTAGATCTCAGAGATGGTAAGAGCTAGAGTAACCAAACTTTCCCATTAGATCCCATATTATACCATAGGAGACAAGTTTATTTTATTTTTTTGATATCGGGAATAAATTATATAGCTCCCATATGGGTGTTTGAGACGACATCTGCAAAAAAAAAAAGGTTTTAGATGGATAATTCGTGAGTATTTTATAGTTCCTATTGCCGTTTAACTAGATTTATTCAAGCCCTGACCTTAAGTCCATCGAATGCCACTACGAGTAACAAAATTGAGTACTCCCTTGATCTTAATGACCTTTGCATGCTTATGGAAGAAGAGCAAACTATAGAATTACTAATATTGCTTATTCATTCAAAATCCCGCCTAAAAAAGCTTTCTTTTCATGACGAGGAATAAAAAATATATATAAATTATTCGTAGTACCAGGTGTTAGTTAAATACATAAGTAATTATTAACAAAATAAACAAACACGACCGACCCAAAACGACAATTGCACAAAAGTGGAAAACTGCTTAATGCTTTTAAAGGGTATTTATAGTAAAAAGTCATTTTATAAATTGCAGTGCAGTGTAAACAGAAGCAAAATTAATCGCTATGTGCATAAGTTTGTTTGATAGTCAATATAGAATGTATATATATTTATATACTATATATATATTTCTTGTAACTGGACCTATGTCCCACCCGGGGTTGAAGGACTTGAAGAAGAATAAGAAGAACCGGACTTCAGCCTGCTAAGTGCAAATCTTTTCCCATCTCCCCGTATTACATTTACTTTCTATAACAAAAGTAAGCTACGACTTTTCAACAATAACCTAGGCAGTAAAGATTTGCCTTCACAATGATTTATTTTATTAAAATAAAATTTTATTTTGTTTTACTGAATTTCCTAATTGTTCGCTTGTGTTTGTTGATTACACAAGCGACCAAATAGGAAATTCAGTAAAAAAAAATAAAATTTATTTTAATAAAACATGGCTCAACCGGATAAAGCTGCCTTTCTGGAAAGCTATCAGAAGAATCATCGCGAGCTCGGCAAGCGTCAGCGGGAGTACAAAAAGGCACTGGCTGGCAAAGTAGAGTCGCGCAAAGATATCATACTCGAAACAAGCCGTGAGAATACCATCAAAAAGCTAGAGGATGAAAAGGATGAGCTGCGCGCTCAAATCTGGGTAGCCAGCGGTAAGACTCATGTTAAGCAAAACGAACGTTATTTAAAACGGATCAAATGCTCTGTGGACTGTTACGAGAAACTGGAAGAGGAAATAAAAGCACTCAAGGCTGGCATAGCTAATATGGATCGTGAAATGAGTCGTGTGCGCAAGCAGACATATGATTTAAGTCGCCGCATTACACCGGATAAACAGCATCAGGCGCATCAGGCAAAGTTGGACAAGAAGCTGATGTTATTAGAAAACGCTTTGGAAGTGAGTGTGCAGCAGGAGTGCACCTTAACAAAGACAAATGGTGAGCTACGGGACGGAATCGTAAGTTTGATCAAAGAACGCAATTACTTCAATGAATCTTACTTGAAAATGGTGCACAAGCTAACTGATGATAAAAAGTATTTATTCGATACGATAGAGTTCGTCGTACGTACTTTCGAGGGCTGTATCGAAATATATGAGAAGACTGGCAATATGAAAGAACGTGGCGCCAAGGATCGTGAGATGCGCAAGATCGAAATGCAGGGTGCTACTCGTAAAATGGCTTCTGATGCCGATAACAATGCCTTTCTGCGCTGTAAGATTAAGACGCGCGAATTAGCCGATCTACCACCAAAGGAGTATAAGCGGCGCGAAAAATTACGTAGTAATCTTACCCAGAAGAAAGATCTGTACAATGGTGTGCTGCTGAAGATTCTGAACTATACACACTCAGCCAGTGTGGATGAGATGATAAATAAGTTTGAGCATCAAGAGAGCCTTTACTTTTCATTTTTTAATAAAGGAAATGAAATGGGCTATCACGTAAAACTACTCAATAACGCCTATTCGTGGATATAACTGCGCTTAAGGAAGGAAATGCTAATAAGTATGAGAAGCAACTAAAAACTATAGAAACACTTGAAAAGGAGTTAAGCGAAAGACAAGAATCTAATGCGTTGTTAAAAAAGGTGCGCGATAAGAATGATGAAAAGCTACAAAATTTGGTAAATGGTATCCAATCTATATGCGAGATGGCCACAGTAGATACAGAACCTTTGTCCAAATTGTTGGGCGATCATACTCATGTTAATCTTGTAAATACACGTCGTTTCCTCAAAATGATTGAGCAACGCATGTATGAAACAGTTTCAAGCGTTTACATTACGGAGCGCCATTCGGACGACCCTACTGACCCAGAATATATAGTCAGAAAAATCGAGAAGATTTGTGAACCGCTGTCCGATATTAATGATATTGTTTTGACCCAACAGTGTCCGGAGTGTGCCGAGGGTGAAGCCTTAAATACGGATGACCGAGGCGATGTTATTGATTTAGACTCAGCTAAGCAGACGAAGAAGAAGCTTTTCAAAAAGATTTTACAGCCGGAAATGCAGTATCGTTTGCATAGTCTTAGTCAGTGCCGTCTACCAAAATCTCGCATGCTTGCGGCCAAACGCAATGAATAATTAAAATATATTTTTATGAGTTATTTCTAAATAAACGTTTAATAAACATATTAAACATTTAATACATTTTTCAGTAGGTACGCAACAAAAGTAGACCGATAGGGACAGCAACCGACGCCATAATTTTTCCCGCTCTCTTGACATTTCTCATCAGTAAGGTTTGCCATTTCATTATGGAAAGATATACGATCCAACAACGAGTCGAAATTATTAAAATTTACTACCGAAATTCGAAGTCAGTGGCCTCAACTTTAAGAGCGCTCCGTCCAATTTATGGTCGTCATAATTGTCCTGCCAGATCAACAATTGAGTGGAAAAATTTGAATCCACAGACACAGTACAAAATGTTGCCGTGCCAGTGAGACAAAAAAGTGCCCGAAGTATCGAGAATATTATTTCCACACACTCTTGATACTTCCGTGTTTTCCAACCATTATGAATATTGAATTAGGGTACTTAGATTCAAATATGAATATTTAAGTAATTTTCAGATTATTACTCAAAATGTTTGATACGACTTTTTTATCTGGCTGATTTTTAAATTCCTAAGTATATAAGCCTAACTATTTATTTCCAAGACTTACCACTTTTCTAATAGTGAAAGAAAAAAAAGTTACGAAAAATATGTCAAGTTTTACTAACTTTCTTTTGGTATTTATTTTAGTGAAATTGATTTTTAGGTTAGGTAACGTTACACCGGTTGACCCCAGGCGGGGAGTCACACATAGATGCATAATCCTTTGTGGAGAATTGATTTTTATGTTCACAAAAAATAAAACGTTTAAAAAAACTATAAATATACCTGTTAGTAAAAACAAGCATATGGCAGTTGTAATTGATTTCTGATATAATTTATTACTTAAAGTTGAAAGTTATAAAACTTACAAAAAATATGTCAAGCTAGTATTTTTATTTTCATCTATCGAAATTGATTTGGATGCTGTGTTTAAAAACATTCATACTTAAAAAAACAGTTTTTTGTTTTTTTAATTTTCCTGCTTGATTTCTTCAATAAAATCTACTTGGCGCAGTGTGACCAGCGTTTTGTTATTTTTAATCAACACCTTTCTTTTTTTTATTAATTTGTGACAATTTTTCAGTTGCGACATTTTTTATATCCGGCTACATTTATAAGTTAAATTTTAGTTTTTCAGACATGACCTAAAGCCTCACAATAAGGTCCATAGTTTTAAAAAATGAGCAAAAATCATAATCTATTTAAGTCGCGTTAACACGTCAACAGCTTTAAGATGATGTCTGCCAGACATTTGGTTGATTGGCAAACCAAAGGCCTAACCAAGTTAAAAAAAAAAACTCGAAATAAATCGCAGTTACTCTGAGTCAATGGCTTCGGCTTAAAAAATAAAATGGCTGAGGAAAGGCTGGAGACCAACCATGATTTATCAGTTTAACTCAAAGTCGCGGTTTCTAAAAGAACGCAATTACTTCAATGAATCTTACTTGAAAATGGTGCACAAGCTTAATGATGATAAAAAGTATTTATTCGATACGAAATATATGAGAAGACCGGCAATATGAAAGAACATGGCGCAAAGGATCTTGAGATGCGCAAGATCGAAATGCAGGGTGCTACTCGTAAAATAGCTTCTGATGCCGATAACAAAGCCTTTCTGCGCTGTAAGATTAAGACGCGCGAATTAGCAGATCTACCACCAAAGGAGTATAAGCGGCGCGAAAAATCACGTCAGTTTCTTACCCAGAAGATAGATCTGTACAATGGTGTGCTGCTGAAGATTCCGCACTATACACACTCAGCCAGTGTGGATGAAATGATTCATAAGTTTGGGCATCAAGAGAGCCTTTACTATTCCTTTTATAATAAAGGAAATGAAATGGGCTATCACATAAAACTACTCAACAACTCTGTGGATCGCCTATTCGAGGATATAACTGCGCTTAAGGAAGGAAATGCTAATAAGTATGAGAAGCAACTAAAAACTATAGAAACACTTGAAAAGGAGTTAAGCGAAAGACAAGAATCTAATGCGTTGTTAAAAAATGTGCGCGATAAGAATGATCAAAAGCTACAAAATTTGGTAAATGGTATCCAATCTATATGCGAGATGGCCACAATAAATACAGAACCTTTGTCCAAATTGTTGGGCGATCATACTCATGTTAATCTTGTAAATACACGTCGTTTCCTCAAAATGATTGAGCAACGCATGTATGAAACAGTTTCAAGTGTTTACATTACGGAGCGCCATTCGGACGACCCTACTGAATATATAGTTAGAAAAATCGAGAAGATTTGTGAACCGCTGACCGATATTAATGATATTGTTTTGACCCAACAGTGTCCGGAGTGTGCCGAGGGTGAAGCCCTCAATACGGATGGACGAGGCGATGTTATTGATTTAGACTCAGCTAAGCAGACGAAGAAGAAGCTCTTCAAAAAGATTTTACAGCCGGAAATGCAGTATCGTTTGCATAGTCTTAGTCAGTGCCGTCTACCAAGATCTCGCATGCTTGCGGCCAAACGTCATTTGTAACAAAAAAAAAATATTTTTATGAGTTATTTCTAAATAAACGTTAAATAAACATATTAAACATTTAATACATTTTTCAGTAGGGACGCTACAAAAGTAGACCGATAGGGACAGCAAACGACGCCATAATTGTTCCCGCTCTCTTGACATTTCTCTTCAGTAAGGTTTCCCCTTTCATTATGGAAAGATATTCGATCGAACAACGGGTCGCATCACGTGGATTGGAGAAATGGACATAAGCGATTTTGTGTCCAAAATTATTTCCACCAAGCATTTGAGCACGTATAACTTGACCAAACTTATGGAAATACTTGTATAAATCTCGTTGACTGACCTCTACGGGAATTTTATGCAGGTATAGTTTGTGTATTTCGATATCATCTTCCGTGTAAGCAACACCATCTTTTATTTTATAATTATGTTTATATTGAACCAAATTAGCCATACGACGTAAAGTAAAAAGTTATTTCGAATCAAATAGAAGATACATTTTTTTTTAATTCACAGCTAGATATTATAAACACACGCAAAATCAAAGTGATTGATGCGCTCTCCTTCCTGGAGCTGGGGCCAACACCGTTCTCCATTCGATTTATGTCGGATTCTTATTTTTCCTTTGGAACTGCTTTTTGGGACTTTGCTTTTTACCAATAACAAACCATCCCTGGTTTTCTTTCTGCTGTTGCTGGGACTGTGGGTCTGAAAATTCTTGTTTACAAACGGAAGAGGACCCACAGACTGTTTACAAAGGTATCGTAACCTAATTAGACAAATATCTTTTTGCAATGTGGTAATACAGGATATTCCAAAGTACTCCATAATTTTAATTAAAATTGTTTAGAAATTTAAAAGCTTATAGTAATTTACAAAATCTTCTTGGTATGTCATTGGCAAAAAGCAAAATCTCATAAAGCAGCTTTAAAGGGAAAATAAGTATCGACAAAAACAGAATGGACAACAGTGTTAGCCCCAGCTCCAGGAAGGAGACCACAATAGAAAAGCCAGCCAGAAAAGCCGCACCAGATCGAAGCAGAACAGTCCCCAAAGGCTAGCCAGCAATGACAGCAGAGTCGAGCAGGACCACTTCATTCACAGCTGCAAGGTCAAGAAGATCAACAGTTCAAAGAGTAGCGTAATGATTTACTACAAAATCGGAGTGAGGCTGCATCAATTATTGCTCCAAACCAAAATCTCCTGCGACCATTTAATATAACGTAAACTTTTTTTTTATAATTAAAATTTTTAATAAAAATTATTATTTATGAAAACAAATGTAAGTTTAGTTACTAGCCAGAAATTATAGGCAAATAACGCCTACTGTGTTAAAAACTTGTACTTGGTTCGTGCTAAGTACAATGGGATGAGAAGGTTTTATTATTTTTAAAAAAATTATTATATTTTAAGTTTGTGCAAGCCGAAAATATATGTAACATACAGAAGAAGACGTCGGACTCCAAAGATACCTAAAATATGATCAGGGGGACTAAAGAAGTTGATATATCCATATCCGTCCGTCCGTCTGTCCGTTTGAACGCCTAGATCTCAGAGACGGTAAGATCTAGAGTAACCAAACTTTTACATTAGATCCCATATTATTCCATAGGAGACAAGTTTATTTTATTTTTTTGATATCGGGGTTAAATTTATATAGCTCCCATAAGGGTGTTTAAGACGACATCGACAAAATAAAAAGCTTTTAGATGGATAATTCGTTTCTTCATGAAGATATCGTAACCAAATTTGGTATTCAAAAGTTTTTTATGGTTCCCAAGCACTGTACCAAATTTGATCAAAATCAGTTGACTATATTATATAGCTCCCATAGGGGTGTTTCAGACGACCTCGAAAAAAACAAAAGTTTTAGATGAATAACTCGTTTGTTCATGAAGATATCGTCGTCGGAAAATCCTCCAAAACTAACCAAAATAGGGTGACAAGAGAAGTCGATAAAACGACTCGATCTCAGAGATGAAAAAAGCTAGATCAGCCAAACTTTTTTTTTTACTAATTCTTAAAAAATAGAACATAATTCTCAGAAAAAAACAAATATTGAAGGGAAGCTGCTTGAATGCAAGAAATATTAAAGTTTGACCAACATTTTAATTCAAATATTTTTTCAAAATTTTGGGAAGAAAATAAAGTTTGTTTTTATTTCAATAGGCTACAAATGTCTTTTTTAATTTTGCTGCAAATGCAAAATAGGTTTTTAAGATTCTAATAATAAATTTGAAGATATTCAGTTTTCAAGATAGTTTTAAACAAAAGAACATAATTCTGAGAATAAAACCAAATAATCTTTAAGTAAGATGAAGCTACTAGAAATAAAAAAAAAAAAAACCAAACCAAATTTTGTTTACGATATTTTTTAAAAATTTGTATTTCCAAATTTTTGGTCGAAAATAAAATATTTCTTTATTTAAATGAGCTGCAACAAACCTTTCTTTTTAAGTTTGCTGGATATAAGAAAAAACGTTTTTTTTTTTAATTTTTTCAGTCTCATTATAAGATTGAAGATTTATATTATACAATTTTTTCTGAGAAATTATCTTAAATGAAGATTTTTCCGGCTTATCTTGAAATATATTAAATGAAGTACTGCATTCTTAAGCTGACAACAGAAATAGCTTGCACTATCTTTGGGTTCTTTCAAAAATCTTAAATTTGCACTGTTTTTGTATTAGTGTAAGTTCTACAGATAGATAGTTCTATCCATTAAAACAGAGCCCTTCTAGACTTCTTTGATAATTAGATAAGTTTTATTTCTTAAAAACTGCGGCAAGATCGATTCCTTCTAAATTAGTAGCTCAGGGGTTTATTGACAGTTCATATAAGGTTGAGTTCAAAAACTGTTTTGCTTACTCAATAAATTTACACAATTTTATTTTTAACATTTTTATATATAATTCTAGATTATGACCATACTCAAGACTTTAGTAATAATAATAAAAAAAACAGACAAAAATTGCTTGCTCAATAGCATAAAATAGAATTCTATCAAATCAGTAAGTTTACTTAAAAAGTTCCTTCCGGAATAATGCTTTAATTAAGACCAAAAGCGCCACAATAGAATCAAAAATAAATACGCTATGCTTGAAAACTTGAAATTTCCGCTCTTAGATATTTTATTTGGATTGTCATCGTCAGCAGTGGATTTTTTTTTTTTTGTATATTATTTTGTGGTTTGGCTTAATGAGCCCTTAAGTCAGGCTTACGATTGTGTCGTTTAGAATGTACAAAGTCCCTTTGGTTTTGCCGTCTTAACGGAAGCGGAAATGGAAATGGCGCCATTGTTGTTAATGAGCCAGCAGCACTTGACATTGTAAGACAAATGATAAACAATTAAAACAAATAAAAACTATCAAAAATAAGTTTCGGTTTGTGCAGGCAATTAGAGGGTTTTAATTTTTTATTAAATTTAAGACGAAAAAACGAATATAAAAAACATCAAAAAACGCCGAAATGCAAAAATGCAAACAAGCAAAAATAGTTCATAAAATCAATTTTGAAAATGCAAAAGGCCATTTTGTTGAATTTGGTATCAATAAATGTAAGTGTGCCTGTGTGTGTGCATATAATATTAACACATAGACATGCATATATATACTTATGCAATATATAATAACCTTGCCAAACCGTTTGACTTGGTTTTTGTCTTTTTTTTATATTTTTTCCTTCTTTATTTATTTAAAAGTTGCTCATACGCCACGTTGTGCATGATGGCAGCAGCGGCACTTTGGCTTAAAGGCCTTAAGGTTGTTAGTTTATCGCTAAAATATAATCAAACGATAAAGTTATAAGCTTTGCACTTTTATTAACAATTTATGATTGCATTTAAACTTCATTTCGCTTCGCTTACTGAACTTTGCATTGTCGACGGAATTAGAGCATGGCTATAATACAACAACTAAGCCAACTAATATAAAATAAGTATAAGAAAAACTCAGTCAACAGTGCAAAATCTATCGCAGAGATACTTTTTTTTTATAGTATCTATATATTGCAGATACATATGAGAAATCTCATGCGCTGCAAAAATTAACATAATAAATAGCTGCATAAATATTAAAAGCAAACTAGTTGCTGCAATTTTTTTTTATTTAGCCAACAACTTGCTTTGACTGTGTTTTTATTTATTGTATTACAATCATTTATTTTTTATTTTTAGTATTATTTTTTTTACTCATTTTTTATGTTTCTTGCCAAAGGCGCAGGTTTTTAGCGCTTGTTATACAATTAATTTAGCCTTTAAGTCATGTGCAGACAGCCACACAAAAAAAAAGTCTATATAACAAAGCAGGTAACACTTTTAAAAGCGTTTTATGCAAAAGCAACAATAACAATAATAATAATATATAACAAAAAATAAACTTTGTAATACCCTATAGCAGCACATTAAAAGATAATTTTAGAGTTAAAAATTTATGAAAAGTGAGTTGCGGTTGGGGAACTGCCATCGGGAATTAATTTCTTTGCACGGTTTATTTTTTTAGAGTGCGATTCGGAAAACTAAAATAATTTATTGCCAATGAAAATTTAAACTATTTTCTACCATTTTTATCATAATTTTGAAGCTCGAAATAAAATAATAAACGAAAAATTTAAAGAACACTCTAAAAATATATCCAAACGTATTAAGTGACCTAAAAGAACTTAAAAAGTATTTTAAAAAATCGTGTTCTACTCCTCATTTCATTATGTAAGGATTTTGCTAACATGTCTCTCCCTCGTTAAGGAAACAACAAATTAAGGAAACACAAAATTCTCACATGGGACCCGTCCAAAAATTTTCAGTTTTAAGATAAAGACACTACCAACTGGCACTCAAGCCCTCTTTGCCTTGCGTGAGTAAAACCAATTACCAATTTGAACTCTCTAAAATAACTAAGATATTTTTGGTATTATTATAGGGTATTTATGTTTAATATTTTTTTATTTTATACAATAATCCATACAAACAAAAGCTCTAGCTCTAGAACTTTCCATACAAAATAAGCCTGCAACTTTTAAATTCTAGAAAATAAAGTTATCGATAGTTTGACAATTAAATAAGTATATATAAAAATATGGCGTACGTAAAGTCGGGCGCGCACGACTAGGGGATACCCTGTACAACTAGCTAGTAATAAAATTCGGTTCCTTCATAAAAAAACCAAAAACAGAAGAATTTTTAAGCAAACATTTTTTTTGACCGATCGTTCCCATGGGAGCTATATGATATAGTCCACCGATTTCGATCAAATTTAACACAGTGCTTTAATACCTTAAACAAGTTCTGAATGTCGAATTTAGTTCAAATATCTTTACAAACAAACGAAACACAACGAATTTTGTATAAAAAACGTTTTTTTGGACCGATTCGTCCTATGGAAGCTATATGATATAGTCTACCGATTTTAAGAATATATTTGCTTAAGACCTATAAAAAGCTTACAAGTGCCAAATTGAATTCCAATATCTTCACGAACAAACGAAACAACAAATTTTGTTCAAAAATCGATTTTTTGGAAGATCGGCCATATGGAAGCTGTATGATATAGTCAACCGATTTTGTTTAAATTTGGTAAAATGCTTGAGACCTATAAAAATCTTCCGAATGCCAAATCTAGTTACGATGTCATGATTAAAAAATTAAATATAGCGATTTTTGTATAAAAAAGTTATTTCGGCCGTTCGGTCCTATGGGAGTTAAATATATGATATAGTTAACCGATTTTAATCAAATTTGGTACAGTGCTTGTGAACTATAAAAATCTTTCGAATGTCAAATTTGGTTACGATATCTTTATAAACAAACGAATTATCCATCTAAAACTTTTTTTTTCGAGGTCGTCTGAAACACTCCTATTAGAGCTATATAATTTAACCCCGACATCAAAAAAATAAAATAAACTTGTCTCCTATGGAATAATATGGGATCTAATGTGAAAGTTTGGTTACTATAGCTCTTACCGTCTCTGAGATCTAGGTGTTCAAACGGACAGACGGACTGACGGACGGACGGACGGACGGACAGACGTACATGGAAATATCAACTGCTCTATTCACCCTAATCATATTTTAGGTAACTTTGGGGTGTCTCCGATGACTCTTTCTATATGTTACATATATTTTCGGCTTGCACAAACTTAACATACCCTTTGTACCATACTTTACAAGGTATAAAAAAAAATCAAAAGTGAGTTGCGTTTGGGGAACTGCCATCGGGAATAAATTTCTTTGGACATTTTTTTTTAAAGTGCGATTCGGAAAACTAAAATAATTTGTTTTCAAAAAAATCAAACTATAATATTATATTTCACTTCACTATTTTCTAACAATCTCAACATTATTTTGAAACCTAAGAAAAAATAATAATCAAAAAATTTTAAAAACAATATATAAATATTTCGAAAAGCTGGAAGTGCCCGAAAAATACTTACAAAGTATAAAAAAAAATTTTTCATTTCATTACGTAAGGTTTTTGCTATCACGTCATTTCCTAAAAATTCTCACGTCTAAAAATTTCCAGTTTAAAGCCAAAGACTCTCCAACTGGGGCTCCGCCGTCTTTACCTTTCTTTAGTAAATTTCAATTAATTCGAACTTGTTAAAATATCTAAGATATTATTTTGATATGCAAACATTGTTCGTTATTTTTTAATTTATGCTAAAATTTTAAATTTTTTTATCCTAGATCTTCAAGATCTGGGCTTTCATATCGAAAAGCCATTAGACTTGATCTGCCTGCACTTCATAAGTACCTCAAATTTCCCTATTTGGTAATCCTCGATTTTCAAGATATGGGCTTTTATATTGGAAAGCGATTAGGCTTAAGTAGCTCAAAATCCAATTTGCTTATCCTAGATCTTCAAGATCTGGGCTTTCATACAGACAGACGATTAGACGGAAGGACATATCTACTATAAATCAATTTCTTGTGCTCTCCTAAACATATTCCAAGATATTTCGCAGAGTCTTCTGCATCTACTTCGCCATGTTACATGGATTAGCATATAACTAATATAGCTCAATTTACAGTGTATAAAAACCAAATGCATTTAAAGCAACAATGGAAATCCTTCGTTACCAATTGAGAAATGACACTCAAAATAAATATATGTATTAATAATTTGTTGACATATTTTTGTATATCATTTAGAAACAATATAAATGGCAAATGTTTTTTTAACCCTGTCAGGTGTCAAGTGTTTCAAAGCTTTTAACCTACTTCGATTTGCCTTGAATTCTGTAGATTTTTTGGCTTTTCAAAACTGTAGACTATATTCTATTGTTTTATTGTTTTATTTTCTTCCAACTAATGATAATGATGCTTGAGCTTAAATTTTAGTCAAGCAAATTATCGGTCCATATCGATAAATGTAGTTGAAATGTTATCGCTTAAGCTACAAATTTATTCACGCCTTAATTTTAAGTTTTTGGCAAAGGTTTCAATTTCAATTGACTTATATTCAATAAAAATAATTTGTTACATAATAAATCAAATGATCAAAAAAATTAAATAAGATCGAAATAGGCAGACTGTTGTATACCCTCTAGCTGAACTGTTTTGATTTGTGAAAAACTGATATTAAAATATTTTATATTTGTCCTAAAAAATAGATCTATTAAGAAAATTTGGTTACTTATGAATAAAGGCAATTTGTAGTAGAAGAAGTTAGTCCCATATAAAAAACTTAATTCTTGAAACAAATACAGAATTGGCCACAAAGTTATAAGCTTTTGGTAGTGATTGAAGTAACATCGTTTTTATATCGATCCATCGATATGTATCATTTTTTCCGATCATCGATAGATTTTCGATTTAGATTTTCGATTATCTAACAATATCTTTGTATTCTTGTAACATCCACAGAAATTGAGCGCATGTTTAGCCAGGCTTGCAATCTAGTGAGCGATAAGCGGAGTTCGCTTGAATCAAAAAACGTAGCCATGATTTTATATATTAACCATAATGAATGGATCTCAAATTAATTTAAAGATTATGATACTGCAATTCTGGCTGGAACAGTAGATTTTTTGTAATAACTCACAGGCTTACAAAAAAAAAATTGGTGTAAACTTTCCTTGTGACAGAGGCACTTTCTATGGACTTTGGGCAGCTGAATTCGAAATCCAAAAATCAGCGATCCAATAGTTCTTAGATAGTATCCTTATTATATCGTTTTATGGGATTTTTCTGTGTTTATCCATAACCCATGTGTGAAGGAGTTTTTGGGACTTGGGAATCGGCTGCTCAAAATCGATAAGAGATGCCTATGGATGCCTCTCTTTGGATTGTTATTTATTATTTCTTTACTTATTGTTCTATGAAAAGTAATTAATTCTGAAATCTATATTATGAAAATATAGTTATCGCTTGTTTGTTTATTCTATTTTATTATTAAAAAATACTAATATAACCAAACCAACGATAGAATACTTGGAATTAATTTAAGCATTCAAAAAATAGCCGCCACATGAGCTTTGATGTATCGACACATCGATGTTTTGAAGTTAAAAAATATGGAAAACATCGATGTTGGCTAATATCGGTGTTTCTCCAGCAGTAGCTTCTAGATTATTTGGTTTTTGTAAAACTGACAGTACGGACACATGCTAAAGTCTAAATCGTTTTCTTATGTTGTCCTGTTTATTTAGGTATCAATGTTCTGAAATCTTACCATAGTCCTTCCAGTTGTTGCATTAATAATTAAGCAAGCTTAAGATCTTTAATCGACATTTATCCGATGCAATTTTTTGATTTTTTCTCCATTTCTAGATTGTTCACCTCTTTACAAAAATTATTTTAATAAATATCCCAATTGAATCCGAATAAAATATATGGAAATTCAAAAATAAATAATTAGATACATATTCGAATTCGTTTTACGGAGCACGGCCATTTATATTTTATACAAACTAATCGAATTATTGTTTAAGATGTCGAGCGTTTTTAACTTTTCTATATTCCTTAAAATTTTCAAAAGATTGATAACAATTGGATTTGGTTAAGACATCTTCAGTAGATAACAAAAATAGCTCAAAAACTTTTCTTCGACCTATCAGCTTGAATTTCCAAAAAAAACTTTTCACCACCAAATTTCTTTCTCTGAAAGTCAAATTTAACGCAGCTAATTTTAATAAAAAACTCAGTGCCCTCTGTCCTGTCCTGAAAAAGGGAGACCCCATTATCTGCGCCAACTACAGGGGTATAAGCCTTCTCCCTATCGCATATAAGGTCCTTACGAGCGTACTGTGTGAAAGACTGAAGCCACTCGCCAAGGCACTGATTGGACCTTACCAGTGTGGCGTCAGACCTGGCAAGTCTACCGTCGACCAGATATTCACACTACGCCAAATCCTGGAAAAGGCCCACGAACATCAAGTCGACACTCACCACCTGTTCGTCGACTATAAAGCAGCTTTCGATAGCCCAATAAGGGATCGCGTATATGCCGCAATGTCTGAGCTCGGTATCCCTGCGAAGCTGATAAGGAATTTCAGGATGACGTTGAGTAATTCCTGCAGCTCCGTCAAGGTAGGAAGGGACCTCTCCGAGCCTTTTGATACCGTGCGAGGTTTCAGACAAGGCTACCTCTTATCATGCGACCTCTTCAACTTCGTTATGGAGAGCTTTCTGCGGAAGGCCGGCGTACATCGCACTGGCACTATCTTCTATAAGAGTGTCCAGCTCCTTGCGTACGCCGACGACATCGACATCATTGGGCGTAGCAAGCGAGATGTCACCGCGGCCTTCAGAGCTATCGAACAGGAGTCTGCGAACTGGCGGTAAATGAGGGCAAAACGAAGTATATGCTGTCGACAAGTAGGGATGTGCGGCGGCTTGGATCCCAGATTACGGCCGACAGCTATACTTTCGATGTTGTCAAGGAATTCATTTACTTTGGCACCGCCGTTACCACCGACAACGATGTCAGCCTGGAGATCAAGCGCAAAATCACTCTTGCCAACAGGTGCTATTTCGGTCTCAATAGGCAATTGAGTAGTAGAGACCTCTCTCGCGCGACAAAACTATCACTCTACAAGGCACTCATCCTTCCAGTGCTTCTTTACGGCGCGGAAGCCTGGACCGTGTCGCTTACTGATGCAGCTGCCTTGGGAGTTTTCGAGAGGAAAGTACTGCGCAAGATCTTTGGTCCTATTCGAGTTGGCGATGACTACCGCATCCGCACCAACCAGGAGCTGTATGAGCTCTTCAACGACATAGACGTTGCTCAGCGTATCAACATCCAGCGGCTTCGCTGGCTCGGACATGTCGTTAGGATGGACGAGGATGCTCCAGCTAGACGTGTATTCGATGCGGTAGTCAGCGGCCGTCGGCGGAGAGGACGACCGTGTTTGCGTTGGAAAGACCAAGTGGAAGGGGCCCTGTCTTCGCTCGGTGTGACCAACTGGAGAAGGCGCGCGTAAAATCCTGTTTACATGGCTGCAGAGTATTTCAGTAAAATTTCAAACAATTTAACTTTACCTTTACTTTGAGCTATCAAGTCAACTAAAGTTACGCAAGTCCAGCTTTAAGCGGCTTTCAATAAATGGCACAAATCTTCATTAATTATTGAATTAATGAAATTAACATAGGTATAAATAATATCTTAGTACTGCGCCCTTGCCAAATTCAAGCATCTTTCGTAATTTTTTGCCAACTCATTTTAGCCAAGCATCACAAAATTAGTTCATTCATTTGTTGACTGGTTTTTTTTTCGTTGCGTTTAACAAATCATGGCTATCAAAGCCAGACAACAGCCAGAAGTCAAATTATTATGAAAAAATGGGGATTTTTTTTTCGTCTAGTCATGCTGCATAATATCTGACTATTAACATTTTGTTTATAAATAATTACTCATGTATTCGCTTAACTGTGTTGTTATTCTTGGAACAGTCCAATTGTTGACCCACAACTTTTGATCCCAGGGAAATACACACAAAAATTAAACCACGCCGAGACCTACCCAAAGTCACAACAATTTGCATAACTCTTAACCATAAAACAAACGCTCAATAGAGTTATTAAAAATGATTGCAGGGTGCTCTAAAAATAAAGAGACATATACCAGAAAAAAAAAAAAATACAAAAAACCCCAACCATAAAACCAGACCTGATCGATATCACGTAAGACTCAACAATGGCGGCTCAAACAAAAATAGAAACCGCGACTTTGAGTCAAACTGATAAATCATGGTTGGTCTCCAGCCTTTCCTCAGCCATTTTATTTTTTAAGCCGAAGCCATTGACTCTGAGTAACTGCGATTTATTTCGAGTTTTTTTTTTTAACTTGGTTAGGCCTTTGGTTTGCCAATCAACCAAATGTCTGGCAGACA
Organism: Chymomyza amoena; assembly: GCA_037043745.1. Taxonomy (NCBI): domain Eukaryota; kingdom Metazoa; phylum Arthropoda; class Insecta; order Diptera; family Drosophilidae; genus Chymomyza; species Chymomyza amoena. Next base: position 88,739 of record JBAMAX010004808.1, read on the forward strand.
TCATCATAAAGCTGTTGACGTGTTAACCCGACTTAAATAGATTATGATTTTTGCTCATTTTTTAAAACTATGGAGCTTATTGTGAGGCTTTAGGTCATGTCTGAAAAACTAAAATTTAACTTATAGATGTAGATATAAAAAATGTCGCAACTGAAAAATTGTCACAAATTAATAAAAAAAAGAAAGGTGTTGATTAAAAATATCAAAACGCTGGTCACACTGCGCCAAGTACATATTATTGAAAAAATCAAACACGAAAATCACACACTACGGGCACTTTTTTGTCTCACTGGCACGGGAACATTTTGTACTGTGGCTGTGGATTCAAATTTTTCCACTAGACGCTCAATTGTTGATCTGGCAGGACAATTATGACTACCATAAATTGGACGTAGCGCTCTTAAAGTTGAGGCCACTGACTCCGAATTTCGGTAGTAAATTTTAATAATTTCGACTCGTTGTTGGATCGCATATCTTTCCATAATGAAATGGCAAACCTTACTGAAGAGAAATGTCAAGAGAGCGGAAAAAATTAAGGCGTCGTTTGCTGTCCCTATCGGTCTACTTTTTTTGTAGCGTCCCTACTGAAAAATGTATTAAATGTTTAATATGTTTATTAAACGTTTATTTAGAAATAACTCATAAAAATATATTTTTACTGCAAATTACGTTTGGCCGCAAGCATGCGAGATCTTGGTAGACGGCACTGACTAAGACTATGCAAACGATACTGCATTTCCGGCTGTAAAATCTTTTCGAAGAGCTTCTTCTTCGTCTGCTTAGCTGAGTCTAAATCAACAACATCGCCTCGGTCATCCGTATTGAGGGCTTCACCCTCGGCACACTCCGGACACTGTTGGGTCAAAACAATATCATTAATATCGGTCAACGGTTCACAAATCTTCTCGATTTTTCTAACTATATATTCAGTAGGGTCGTCCGAACGGCGCTCCGTAATGTAAACGCTTGAAACTGCTTCATACATGCGTTGCTCAATCATTTTGAGGAAACGACGTGTATTTACAAGATTAACATGAGTATGATCGCCCAACAATTTGGACAAAGGTTCTGTATCTACTGTGGCCATCTCGCATATAGATTGGATACCATTTACCAAATTTTGTAGCTTTTGATCATTCTTATCGCGCACCTTTTTTAACAACGCATTAGATTCTTGTCTTTCGCTTAACTCCTTTTCAAGTGTTTCTATAGTTTTTAGTTGCTTCTCATACTTATTAGCATTTCCTTCCTTAAGCGCAGTTATATCCTCGAATAGGCGATCCACAGAGTTATTAAGTAGTTTTATGTGATAGCCCATTTCATTTCCTTTATTAAAAATTAAATTAAAAATTTAAAAAACCCCCGAACTTAAGTAATTTTCATTTAAAAAGTAAAAAATAATAAAATAAACTTAATGTTAAAGTACCTAAGAATCTATTAATAATTCTAAAAAAAATACGTCGCGTTGGGGGACACGCGAGGGCAGACGTCGTTGACGGTCGTATCTTACATGCAAATTTTTTGAAGTAATTCTATGAAAGTTTTTGAAGTATTTTCTTAATTTTGTTTTTAAGTTAATCTTTGTTGCTTAATTAGACTATTTGTATTTAAATTGTTAGTTTAGGAGCGGTCCCCCAACGCGACGTATTTTTTTAGAATTATTAATAGATTCTTAGGTACTTTAACATTAAGTTTATTTTATTATTTTTTACTTTTTAAATGAAAATTACTTAAGTTCGGGGGTTTTTTAAATTTTTAATTTAATTTTTTATTTCATACTTTTTATAGGTAGGTTAGGTTAAGTTAGACTTTAGTATATTATAATATACTTACTATAATTTAGATTCTTGTTAAGGTATACATTACATTTAAGGTCAAGCTCGTTTGCTTTTTTTTACGCATTCTCCCCACTTTCACTCCCCACAACTTTAAAACGGCTCAACCGATTTTCATCAAACATGTCTAACAACACTCGCACATAATTCACCTTTAATACAAAAAAAACTAAATCGAAATCACTGCATGCGTTCGGGAGCTACAATGCCATAGACAGACAGACAAACAGACAGACAAACAGACAGACACGTCAAACTTATAACACCCCTCTTTTTGCGTCGGGGGTTAAAAAATGAAAAGTAAAGGCTCTCAAACTTATTTATCATCTCATCCACACTGGCTGAGTGTGTATAGTTCAGAATCTTCAGCAGCACACCATTGTACAGATATTTCTTCTGGGTAAGATTACTACGTAATTTTTCGCGCCGCTTATACTCCTTTGGTTGTAGATCCGCTAATTCGCGCGTCTTAATCTTACAGCGCAGAAAGGCATTGTTATCGGCATTAGAAGCCATTTTACGAGTAGCACCCTGCATTTCGATCTTGCGCATCTCACGATCCTTTGCGGCATGTTCTTTCATATAGCCGGTCTTCTCATATATTTCGACACAGCCCTCGAAAGTACGTACGACGAACTCTATCGTATCGAATAAATACTTTTTATCATCATTTAGCTTGTGCACCATTTTCAAGTAAGATTCATTGAAGTAATTGCGTTCTTTTAGTAAACATACGATTCCGTCCCGTAGCTCACCATTTGTCTTTGTCAAGGTGCACTCCTGCTGCACACTCACTTCCAAAGCGTTTTCCAATAACATCATTTTCTTGTCCAACTTTGCCTTATGCGCCTGATGCTGGTTATCCGGTATAATGCGGCGATTTAAAGCATATGTCTCCTTGCCCACACGACTTATTTCACGATCCATATTAACTATGTCAGCCTTGAGTGCTTTTATTTCCTCTTCCAGTTTCTCGTAACAGTCCACAGAGCATTTGATCCGGTTTAAAATACGTTCGTTTTGCTTAACATGAGTCTTACCGCTGGCTACCCAGACTTGAGCGCGCAGCTCATCCTTTTCAACCTCTAGCTTTTTGATGGTATTCTGACGGCTTTTTTCGAGTACGGTATCTTTGCGCGACTTTACTTTGCCATCCATTGCGTTTTTGTACTCCCGCTGACGCTTGCCGAGCTCGCGATGATTCTTCTGATAGCTTTCCAGAAAGGCAGCTTTATCTGGCAACTGAGCCATGTTTTAATTGAAAAAATATATTTTTTTTTTAATGAAGTTCCTATTTGCTCGGTTGTGTTTGTTGATTTAAATGATTGTGAAGGCAAATCTTTACTGCCTGAGTTTTTGTTGAAAAGTCATAGCTTACTTTTGTTATAGAAAGTAAATGTAATACGGGGAGATGGGAAAAGATTTGCACTTAGCAGGCTGAAGTCCGGTTCTTCTTCTTCAAGTCCTTTAACCCCGGGTGGGGCATAGGGCGGCGACAAACTTCCTCCATTCTTCCCGATCTGCGGCCAGATACTTCAGCTGTGGCCACGTTTTACGCAGTGTTGCTGCTTCGGCTAATACTGTTGATTTCCAAGTAGTTCTTGGTCTACCAACTCACCGTGTACCTTGAGGATTCCATTCGAAGGACTGCTTCACGATGCTGTCATTTGGTCTCCTCAACGTGTGGCCAATTCAGCGCTACTTCCGCTGTCCAATTTCGACATTCAAAAGCTTTTGACTCGTTATGCGCCACAATTCTTGATTCGATATAATTTGCGGCCATCGGATCTTAAGAATGTATCAAAGGTAGCGGTTTACAAATGCCTGTAATCTTGTCGTGATGGAGGTAGAGACTTTCCCGGTCTCAGAGGCATCCAGCAGTACAGATTTGATATTGGATTCGAAGAGCCTTAACTTGGTGCGTAGGGAAATTTGACTAGAGTTCCATACTGAAGACAACATTCCAAAAGCGCTGCGAGCTTTACTTATTCTGCTGTTAACATTCAGATCCGTTCCTTCGTCTAACGATACAAAACTTCCTAGATAGTTAAACTTTTTGACCTCCTCAATGGGCGTCTGTCTCAGAATAATGGGCATTATTTTGGTTTTGTTGCAATTGATCCTAAGACCAGCCATCTGTCCATTCACTTGCAGTGATTGACACATCTCGTTCATCCCGCTGTTGGTACTTGCCAGGAAACAGATATCGCCAGCATAATCCATGTGGCTTAGCCTCTCAAAAGGTCTCCATTGGATACCATGTCTCTCAGTTGTACCTACGGTGGCAGTCAGTACATCGTGTATCGCCAGTAAAAACAGGATTCTGTTGCCTTACTCCCTGTCGCACTTCGAAAGAGTCAGAAAGCTGTCCATTATGTAGATCAAAGCATCTTGCGGCATGATAGGACTCCTTTATAACAGCAACAATCTCCGGTTCTTCTAACTTATATCAATTCATAATTATACGTTACTTTCACTTTCTTACGGACAAAAATCATGGAAAAACACCAACTGTCTGGCTAGGAGATTTATAAAAACAACACGTGACTTTATTGTAGGGAAAGGAGGACAGCTTTCGCGGTTATCGGTTACAGGGCTTGCATAAATCTAGTTAAACGGCATAAGCTTACTCGCCCCCAAAGCATAGTTGTTGGTAATATTTTTTTTTTATTTGTTATTTGAACAGCTCGAAATTTTTAATACTCTGTGCAGGGCCGTAGCCAGGAAGGCGCGAAAGGGTGCTGAGCGCCTCCTGAGTGACGATCCTGGAAACGGCCCTGACTCAGTGTATGCTAAAAGTTTAGAGAGCTTATGAAATTATTAACAAACAGAAGGAGATGTCAGGGCCACCAATTTCGCCTAAAGTATGATCAAGGTATCTGCCCATTTGTAATAGATTTTTTGACTTGACTATTAATCCACATCAAAATAGTTGGGAATCTATGGTACTTCTAGATATAAATATCATACTACAAAAAAAAAAATGGCGTACGTAAAGTCGGGCGCGGACGACTTTGGGATATCCTGTACCACAATCTTGCAATAAAATCCGGTTCCTTCACAAAAAACCAAAAACAGAAGAATTTTTTAGCCAACAAAAAAAAATTTGGGACAGTGATTAAATACTTTAAAAAAGATCTGAATGCTGAATTTAGTTCAAATATCTTTACAAACAAATGAAACACATCGGATTTTGTATAGAAAACGTGTTTTTGGACCGATTGGTCCTATTGGAGCTATATGATATAGTCAACCGACTTGGATGAAATTTAGTATAGTGCTTAGAAACTATAAAAAACTCACGAATATCAAATTTGGTCCCAATATCTTAACAAACAAACGAAACACAAAAAATTTTGTTCAAAAATCGATTTTTTGGAAGATGGGACCTATGGGAGCTATATGATATAGTCAACCGATTTCAATAAAATTCGACGCATTGCTTAAGTACTCTAAAAAATTTCCAAATGCCAAATTTAGTTACGATATCTTTATTAAAAAACCAAAATATAGCGAATTTTGATTTAAAAAAGTTATTTTAGCCGACCGGTCCTATGGGAGCTATATGATATAGTCAACCGATTTTGTTCAAATTTGTTACAGTGATTGGGAACTATAAAAAACTTTCGAATACCAAATTTGGTTACGATATCTTCATAAACAAACGAATTATTCATCTAAAACGCTTTTTTTTTGTCGATGTCGTCTCAAACACCCCCATGGGAGCTATATAATTTATTCCCGATATCAAAAAAATAAAATAAACTTGCCTCCTATGGAATAATATGGGATCTAATGTGAAAGTTTGGTTACTCTAGCTCTTACCATCTCTGAGATCTAGACGTTCACACCAAGAGACGGACGGACGGACAGACGGACATGGGTATATCGACTTCTCTATTCACACTGATCATATTTTAGGTAACTTTGGGGTGTCTCCGACGACTCGTTCTATATATTACATACATTTTCGGCTTGCACAAACTTAATATACTCTTTGTACCATACGGTACAGGGTATAAAAATACATACCAAAAAATGGCGGACGTAAAGTCGGGCGCGGACGACTTTAGGATACCCTGTACCACTAGCTTGTAATAAAGTCCGATTTCTTCACAAAAAACCAAAAACAGAAGAATTTTAAAGCAAAAAATTTTTTTTGACCGATCGTTCCTATGGGAGCTATATGATATAGTCAACCGATTTCAATAAAATTTGACACGGTGCTTAAATACCTTAAAAAAGATATGAACGCCAAAGTTATTTCAAATATCTTTACAAACAAACAAAACACATCGAATTTTGTATAAAAAACGTGTTTTTGGACCGATTGGTCCTATGGGAGCTATATGATCTAGTCAAACGATTTGGATTAAATTTGGTACAGTGCTTAGGAACTATAAAATACTGACGAATGTCAAATTTGGTCCCAATATCTTAACAAACAAACGAAACACAACAAATTTTGTTAAAAAATCGATGTTTTGGAAGATCGGACCTATGGGAGCTATATGATATAGTCCACCGATTTTGTTCAAATTTGGCACATTGCTTAAGTGGTCTAAAAAATTTCCAAACGCCAAATCTGGTTAGGATATCTTTATTAAAAAACGAAATATAGCCAATTTTTCTTTAAAAAAGTTATTTTGGCCGATCGGTCCTATGGGAGCTATATGATATAGTCAACCGATTTTGATCAAATTTGGTACAGTGATTGGGAACTATAAAAAACTTTCGATTGCCAAATTTCGTTACGATATCTTCATAAACAAACGAATTATTCATCTAAAACGCTTTTTTTTTTTCGAGGTCGTCTCAAACACCCCCATGGGAGCTATATAATTTATCCCCGATATCAAAAAAATAAAATAAACTTGCCTCCTATGGAATAATATGGGATCTAATGTGAAAGTTTGGTAACTCTAGCTCTTACCATCTCTGAGATCTAGGCGTTCACACGGACGGACGGACGGACAGACGGACGGACAGACGGACAGACGGACATGGGTATATCGACTTCTCTATTCACCCTGATCATATTTTAGGTAACTTTGGGGTGTCTCCGACGTCTCCTTCTATATGTTACATACATTTTCGGCTTGCACAAACTTAATATACCCTTGGACCATACGGTACAGGGTATAAAAAATATGTGTTCTAATTTTAAAAATTTCATTAAATCAGTATTATGGTGTTATCTAACATCTGGTGTTTTTTGTTTCTAATTTTTTATACATTATTTACTCGTATAATTAATTATTAGATAGAATTAATGAATTTAGAAATTCCCAGTGGATTTGTTTATTAATTTTTTCATTCATTTTTTTACAAAGCACACGAAACCCCGCGTCCTACCTATTTGTTGAATAAGGTATCAAATAATATTATAATTAATTTGTATTTGTTATTAACTATGTTTCATAAACACAAATTCAGCACAATTAGCCAAAGCCATCTGTGGGCTACACTTAACAAAAAAAATTTTAATTACCGCGAAGCGGCATTTTTTTTAATAAAGAGATATTTATTTGTTTAATAAAAATTTCTTACATACCAATTCCTAAAAGTTCTGGTTAAAGGTCCAATGCGAAGTTCCAAAATGGAAGAAAGAAACTCTAAAAGATTCCAAAAGTTCCTGCAAAAAAAGCATACAAAAAATATTGTATTTTATTTTAAAATGTTTATAATTTAATTAAAAATAAATAATACTCTTTCAAATATTAGCATTATTAAACAAACATTTTTTTGTTTTTGGGCTATTTCTGCTTAGAAATTTGAGTTGCTCTGAAGCGTTTTCTAAAAATTCTTATTTTAAACCTAATTTAAAAAAAAAATTAAAAAAAATTTGTAACTACAAAAACTACTCTTTTTTTAAAAGCTTTAAGCTCAATAACCGAAAATCGCTGTTTGAAGCTAGAATTTTTTAGAAGAAAAACAGAATTTCTTTACTGTATCTGTGACAAAAACAAAACGCACTTTAAAGTTTTAAGATTGTGGTAAAAAAAAAAGAACTACAAAAAAACTGTCCAGAAACAAAAAAATGTCCTTGGCATAAAAAAAGTTTTTAAATAAAATTTGAGAATTTTTAGAACTTCAAAGTTCAAGACTTCACTGATTGCAATTATTTTTTCATTTTAGTTCGAATTACGTTAAACTCAAATAACCTCCAGCAACGACTACGATGTCATACACTCTAAAGCAATTAACACCAATTCGCTTACTTAGTTGCTTTTTTGACTTAGCCAAGAACATATCTGTCCACCCTCGCATAGTTATGATTTCCTTTTCACAGGTTACTCATACTGTCCGCTTACAAATGGCGCCCACTTGGAGTCATAATTGCTTGTAATTAATCAAAAAAAGTTATAAAAAGCTTGAATAATTGTTGGCCTAAATTTTGCAACATTTTTAGTATTATTATTTTTATTTTATTGTTAAGCTTTTTTATTTACTAAACACTTACACTCCCAAGTTGTCAGCACTGAATGCAAATGGCCACTGCAATTGGACATTTGAAAATAAAATTAATTTAATTTTTAGTTTTCAACGTCATTTAAACTGACCGCCCACAGAATATAATACAATGTACATAAGTTCTAAGACAATCTAGATAATTGCATTTTATGACTAAGACGTCTTGTGACTAATCTACATTACATGATATTAAGAAAATTATATAAATTATATTAAAAGCTTAAGTTTAGTTCGTGTAAACAGACAACAAGCGAGTACGTAAAAAACTAAACTTAAATTAGATACAAATTGTGTTTGGGGCTTTACCAAGCACATTTAAATAAAACGATCCTACTTAGTTGGTAATGACACAGACTACAATGAAAAAATAATTGAACCTAGAGTCGCGACATAACGACTTTAAGATACACTGTAATCAGGTCCTACGAGTGGGTGGAGAAAGGGAGTATTCCGCCGGGCTCGAGTAGAGCTGGTCACACTGATATAGAATGGGGGCGAACCCAGTGCGCTAGATATAAAACAGCATCTCTCAGGATATCCTTCATTTCAGAAGTAGGGCTAATAAGCAGAACCAAGGTACGTTCAGTCTGACTTTAACAATCTTTAGAGATAACAAAAAATTGTATTTAACGCAGAGTTCTAAAAACAGCGGAAAAATTTAGAGCTTCACTCTTTACAAAGTTAGCATCAAAAAAAATTTGCTTTGTCATTTTGTCAACATTTGGTTAATTTTCAGAACATTTTTTGTCCAAGGAAGTTTGACAAAAATGAGAGGTGAAAATTGCAGCTACAAATATGAAACATTCTGAAAAAAAAATTTTTTTTCAGTGCCTAAATACGTTGTGAATTATAAGCATTTAATAATGAGACGGCTTTATTATCAGAAAATAAACATAATGCAATGAAAAAAGGATACGCAATGCGAACATTCTTTGGTTTTGACTCTGGGAAAGCGAAAGTGTGACGTCACGCGACTTTCGAAATATTGCGAAAAATTGCAATAGCCTGATTTGTGCAAGAAGCAGGCTTGGTAGATCATATGTTCTTTACACAAAAACCCTATCATCGTCTCGCTTAGCTATTGAGCTGTTTCCATGACGTCACGCGACTTTCGAAATATTGCGAAAAATTGCTATAGCCTGATTTGTGCAAGAAGCAGGCTTGGTAGATCATATGTTGTTTACACAAAAACCCTATCATCGTCTCGCTTAGCTATTGAGCTGTTTCCATGAGTTCGTCCATATGAACACCTAGATTTAGACTTTAATACTTTTTCAGATTAGGTTTCATATTATTATTATATTATTATAAAGCTTCAACCTTTTTGCCAACTATGTTACTTTTTGAAAACTGCAGCAGTCGATTTCAAAATTCCAAGTTCATATTAAAGCTTAAAATCGCCTGGAAATGGCTTTAGAAGTATCATCTAATATTAAGGAAAGCTCAATTTGCATTTGACACGGATGCTCATCGAGAAATTCCTCCAACTCAGCGTCAACAAAGGATTTGGCTGTCCTTCACGCGGACGGTCGTTAAATTTGAAACAACCCACCTTAAAGAGACGACAGCAATGACGTCACGCTGTTGCACTGAAAGCAGCATCTTTAAAAAGTTTTTTTCTTCAAACTTATTGGAGCTCCTGATTCTTGTACAAATAGCCAGCCCAGTCCCCCAGGTTCCCATAAGTTTCGTTACAATTATTTTGTTATATACTGCTTTACAAAACATTCCTATTCACCAACTTAATATACCTCTCAAAAATAGAGTATCGCAGTCTTAAATGAGAACAACAACAAATGTTAGATACTTAAAAATAATTCCAAATTGTAGCTTAAAATAAATCTAACAATTTAATCAAAGTCCAAATGAACTTTGAGCAGAGAACAAACAAAACTTAAAATAAAATAAAAAAATATATAAAATTAAATAAAATAAATTAAAATGAAGTCAAGTGAAACAAAAGATGCTGCCAACGAACGCTTTACACGTTACACTTGGACAACCTTGTTATTGTTTATGATCTGTCATTATAATTAAAGCACTACGAAAAATAAAGACAAAAAAAATATAAAACAAAAAGATTTTAAGATACTCTATTGAAGTCTTTACGTTTAATGGCCACATTGAACATCTTGGCAAATGAACTTGTCAGAGAGCAAAGTACTTTATGTGAACCGTTTTGACTCAAAAGATGATATTTTGATACTTTTAATGAACTTCCTGAGCTACACGTACGGGTAGTTAAAAAAAGATGAAACGGGGCTGCTGACACGCCCTTAAAGAGTTCCTTGAGTAAGTAAATGAGTCAATGTAATAGGTAACTCGATTTTACACCTCATGGAAATACAGTAAATGAAGAGTTGGATCTTTTTGAACACTAAAAAAATTTAAATATTGTATTCTAAGTTTGTGCATTAAAAATTTATGTTGTAAGATTAATTTTAATTTAAAGAAAGCCTCAAAAACAGAATTGAATGAGTCTTTTTGCTATAATAATAAATATGTAGTGTCTATAAAGCTTTTAAATATTAAATAGATATTGGAATTTCCATAGATTAGGTTAGGTTAGGTTAGGTTAGGGCGGCAGTTGGGACCGACATCCCAACTCACTTAGGTCAAGGATAGGCCCTTTGTGATACCGCTAGTGAGCCAATTCACCACATTTCCCCACTTGATGGGTCCCCTACGAAAGTTGAGGAAGCCATCCGGCTGCCTGAATGAACCTTAAAAGGCATTTTGGACTCTGTTCAGAGAGCTGCGATAGATCGTTTAGAAAATGTGACTGTAGGAACCTAAATCTTTTCTGCCCAGTCCTGGGCAGTGACAGAAAAAGTGTTCCACCGTCTCTAGCTCCTCCTCATCGCCACAGCTTCTACAGAAGTCGTGGTGGGGAGCATTCAAACGGGATGCGTGGTTTCCTACCAACCAGTGTCCCGTAATGGCACGAATGACAGATGAGCACTGGGCTCTATTCAGACAGCAAAGTTTTTTGGTTCTTTTACTGCTGTATGTCGGCCAGGTTTGCCGCGAGATTATACACGTGTTCGATGTCCGATTCCACGTTTTATTTGCACAGAGAGCGAAAAAGTTTCGTATTCTCAGTTTACAGCTGGCCATGGGTATACCCAGGCCCTCCTTATCTTGAAGGAGGATGCTGGTAGTTCCTTTTCTAGCCAGTTCATCCGCAATGCAATTTCCCTCAAAGTCCCTGTGTGCTGGAACCCATATCAGGTGAATTGAAAGCTGCTCAGCCATCTCTCCTAGAGACAAGCGGCAGTCATTCACTGACTTCATACACGAAGTCATCGAGACTAGAGACTTAATAGCCGCTTGGCTGTCCGAATATATACAGATATTCTTATCTTCGACTTGTAGGTTTTTTATTGTAGTTAAAGCCTCCCGGATTGCTGTGACCTCTGCCTGAAAGACACTGCAGTGGTCCGGGAGCCTAAAAGCAATTCTAATATCGAAATCCTCGACGTAGACCCTCCCCCTACACGGTCGTCTAGCTTGGAACCGTCCGTGGATACCTTATCGAGCCTGCTGGGCCTGGTACCCCAGTATTCCACTCCTCTCTGGTTGGAATATAGGCTCTGAAGTTGGTTGTGAAATGTTCCTGCGGTATGCAGTAGTGTGTACTTTCGGGGATAAGTGGGTTCCCTTTAAGAATCATTGCATGACCAAAATCTTGATCATTCCATTATTTCGCCACTCTCATGCGTAAAGCTGATAGAATGGCTTGTTGTTTCCCTACCTTGTTCAGTGGTAGGAGGTTTAAAATAGCAATCTAAGGCTTCATTTGGTGTAGAGCGTAGAGCACCACTAATTGTAAGTTCGGCTGTTCGCTGAACCTTACTTAACTTTTTCCATAGATTAGTCTACCAGGGTAAAAATATTTAAATATGTTCTAATTATAAAGGAATTATAAATATTTCGGAAATATTTTGTTATTTAAAAGATCATCTTTTAATTCTTAAATTAAGCCATGCTCCGAAAAACGATAAAACCAAACCGAACAATTTTATTCGGATTCGTTTTTGCGTGCTCTGGGAAACAAATTTTTTGTCAATATTCCCTTTTTTTCTGTCGATAAATTCGTATATTTCCTTTATTTTTTAATAATAAACTCTCCTGTTCTCCTTTAAATGTAACAGATCTACTAGGACTGAAAAAAAGTTTAATAAAATACGTTCTAGCTTGTACTATACAATACAAATTTTGAAAAATAATTAATAAATATTTCGGTCAGCTTTTGCTATTTTAAAGATACTTTTTCGTTATGCTTCGATGGGCTTCGAAAAACCCAAACCAAACAAAGTTCATCGAATTCCTTTTTGCGTGCTCCTAAAAATGAATTTTTTGTCAATATTTCCGTTTTTAATTTCGATAAATTCGTATATTTCCTTTATTTTTTCAAAAAATTCTCCTGTTCTCCATTTTTAAATATAACAGATAAACCAGAATTGAAAAAAGTTAAATAAAATTCGTTCTAATTTGTACTATTAAAGAAAAATATTCAAATATAATGAATAGATATTTCGGTCAGATTTTGCTACTTTTAAGATCAAAATTTAAACATTTAATTCGACGGGATTCAAAAAACAAAAACCGAATCCGAACAATGGTGAATCGAATTCGTTTTTGCATGCTCCTGAAAATTAATTTTTTGTCGATGTTTCCCTTTTTATTTTCGATAATTTCGTATATTTCTCCCACTTTTTTTTTTACTAAATTCCCTGCTCTCTATTTCTAAAATATTACATACATAAATCAGGACTAAATAAAATGAAAATACGTTCTAACTTGTTTTATTAAAGAAAAATATTCAAAAATAATTAATAAGTACATATTTCGGTCAGATTCTGCTATTTAAAAGATCATATTTTTATTTTTTTTTTCCGAAAAATCCAAACCGAACAAACGGTTGTAATTAGTTTTTGCGTACTAAATTAATGCACGATCTCTGATTTTTTTTAAAAGCGAAATTTTCTTTGTGTAACGCGTGAACCCTTTTATACGCAAAGACGTACTCAAAATAAAATCTTCGGCTTGAATTAGAAAAAATAAAAATTTTTATTAACTGTCAATAAATATATAACTAAGTTGGCAATTTTAAAATATTTAAAAAATTTTATAAGCATAAAATTTGCTTTTCGTCGAATTTGCTAAGTTTTAAATCCGCTTGCAACAAAATATTCGATTTCAAATCCCATAAAAAATTCGTTTTGTTGATATTGGGAGCACCAAACATTCGGTTAGCAACAATTTATTCATAAATTTGCTAACTATATCCATTAAAGTCATAAATCTTGTAATCAAAAGTGCGAAAACTCCTTTCAGTTGCTTAAACTTTCAATTAGATTTAATGT
>JBAMAX010004810.1:0-46053 GCA_037043745.1 Chymomyza amoena
CCTATCTATAACTCCGTTTCTATAAAAGCTACAGTCTTCAAAATCGTTTTATGGGCTTATGTTGACTTAAATACTTAAATTCCTGAATATTTTTTATATATCAGCTTCCAGCTAATTACAATCGTTTTCAGTGTTTGCTTTACAATTTTTCAAAGTAACTGTAGAAAATAAAATTAACAAGCTCTGTCTTACCCAAAAACAAGCAAAAAAAACATCCTTAGCTAGAAGCTCTAATAAACACAGCTTATGTATATTTCTGTTTATATAAAAGCTCGAATTAATTCATGTATAAGAATTCCTAAAAATGTTAGCTGTATTACCAAACAGTTAACTACAAGAGATTTTCACTGTTTACATAGAAATCTTTCTTTTTAGCCGTAGAAAATCAAAGTAAAAAGCTCTGTATGCACCAAAAAGAGCTTACCCTAGCAGTCCCACTAAAAACAGCCTATGTATAACTCTGCTTATATAAAGACTACAGTCACTAAAATTGGTATGTAGGCTCAGGTTGACTTCAAGATAAAAATTTCAAAAATTAATTCAGGTATAACAATTCCTAAAAATGTTAGCTGTATTACCCAACAGTTAATTACAATAGTTATACACTTTTTGCATCAAAATCTTGCGCTTTAAACATAGAAAATGCTCTTAAAAGACTCTGTTTCCGCCAAAAGCAGCTTAACCTAGCAGTCCTACTAAAAACAGCCTATGAGTAACTCAGCTTGTATAAAAGCTGCAGTCACTAAAATTGGTATGTAGGCTCAGGTTGACTTCAAAATAAAAATTCCTTAATGTGGTCGATATAACTACGACCAATTGTTCGCTTTTTGCGCTCAAATCTTACAATATAAAAAACCAAAACTCAACGCAAAGACAAAGGTGAAAACAAAAAATGTGCTTACAATTTTGATCAAAAATGTGTGAGGGTATATTATAGTCGGTTAGTCTCGACCGATATAGGCCAACTTGTTTTTGGTAGCTTTAGTTGTTGTATGCACAACGGTTTTGAAATGTTAACGTAGGTCGTTAACAACTTGTTCAACGCACTTTATGAGTGAACTGCCCTAACAGTGTTGTGGTTGTTGTTGCTATAGTTGTTGTTGTTGTTATGGCTGTTGCCGTTGAGTTTTGTTGTCATTGTAGAAACGCATGCTTTATGGCTAAAACATTTGCTGTCTGGCCGCACTTTATTAAAAGCATTTCAATTTAAATTTTTCGTTTTTTTTTTTTGTTAACTTCAAGCAAGGTCGTCTGTGGCTTGGCTTTGATTTCTGCGCATGCCTAGCATTTTGTTTTTTTTTTAAATTTTTTAATTAAATATTGAAATGTTCAAAGACTTAGTTGGCTTAGTTCAATGCACCGGAGCATGGTCTAGAAAAGCGGAAAAACCTAAGCAATTGAGCCACAAAATTAGCAAGCACTTAATGCAGTTAACAACAAAAGTGCCTGCCTGCCTGCCTTTTGGGCTTACACAACCAGCTGGCCGGACCAAGCCAGGCGCGTTAAAGCCAAGTTAGCCAACAAGCAGAGCAATCAAGTAATCAGCGCAGGCAAATCGCGCTGTTGGCTTACAATTTGCAAAGCGCAACACCAAATGCAACAACAACAACAACAGCTGCAGTGACAACAAAGCCCAGCAACAACAAACAACAGACAACAACAACAGCAATAACAACAACAACAAAACTTTACTTTCACGCCCCAGCAACAAGTTGCCAAACCTGACACAATGGCCAAGATGTGCTTCCTAGTTTTGTGGCATGTTGTGATTGTTGTCGTTGCTGTTGTTGCTGTTGGTGTTGCAGCTGCCTCGTAGCATTTACTTTACCTCAGCGTTTAGGGGATTCAGCTCCGCCGGTTCGTTGCTATCTTCCAAAGTTAAGAGCTCTCCAGTTGAGGTCTGCTGACGCTTGACGCGCACACTGGGCGCAGCATTGGCCATATGACTAAGTCCCAGCAGTGCCAAGAGCAATAAACTGCACTTTAAATGTTGCATGTTGTATGTTTGTTGTAGGTTTTAGGTAACTTTGTTTTGATTTTTTTTTTGGTTAAAGTTGTTTTTGGGAACTGTAAGTAGCAAAAACAAACAAACAAGAAAAAAATGTTAATATATTAAAGCGGGCCAAAGCGTCGTATGCGTAATATTGCACAAGCCATAGAGGCATGACCTTCAAAATGAGCACAAAAAACGCATAAATATGTATGTTAAGTTGCGGGGTATTCCGGATACGCTTCAAATATTTCGGCTGCGTTATCAATAAAAAAAATATACGTATAAATAAATAAAACAGCTGCTGCACAAATTATGTTAAATATTACAAATGCTTAAATATGCAGCTTGACTTTGTTTCAAAAAAAAAACAACTTATCGATAACACAGCTTAACAAAAAAAATGCTTTTGTTGCTAAAAATTTTGCAAAAATGTTTCTTTTTTTTTAAAACAAGGAGCTAACAAAAAAAAATAGTTTTTATAAATTTTATTTGTTTTTTTTTGAAAAAATAAACACACCAACACTAAGAAAATGCGCTCGAACAGAGTAAAAAAACCAAAAGGCGCAGTCGCCGCAACACAGGGACGCGATACTAGCACGTTCACTAACTTTAAGCAAATGACTGCAGACGAAAGTTACTTCAATGATTTAGCAGTGGCCAAAAAATCGGTTACAACCAAAGCGGCGACGGCCAAAAGCAACGCCAGCGTCAGCAGCGACGTTGGCGCCAGCAGCGCGCGCTAAGCTTTTGCAGCAGCAGCAGCCGCAGTAGCAGCCAACTACCCAACTGCAGCTTAAACCGACTCAAAAACTGATTTGCGCTCATTTTGGCCAAAAGGCAAGAAAAAAAAACAAAAACAAAATCAAAGTTTTATGGCTTAAATTGAATTTTATAGCGCGTGCGCTGCTTGTCGTCGCCAGCGTCGAAGCTGACGCCTGCGACTGCGCTTTGACGCATGACGCTGCCAAGCGCGACTTGGACTGACAGGCAGCGCTGCCAACTCGGTCAACTTGGCCAACACGTCGAATGCGGCCAACACGTTTTGAGCGCAAATTTCAACAAAGCGCTCAATAAACTGCAAAAGTTGTAATGCGGCGCCAGCAGCAGCAACAACAACAACTATTGGCAACAACAAAGACGTTAAGCCACTTGTTGTTGCCAAGTTTTTTTTTTTTGTATTGTTTTGGTTTATTTAACTTCTTTTTTTTTTGCAATCAATTGCATGCACTTTTAATTTCTAATTTCTGTTTTACATTAAAACATTGAATGCGCATACCAGGCGTATGCGCAATATTTTGTTAACTTTGTTAAATTAATTGAGGAACTCCCCACCAAAAACAAACAGCAAGACTTGCAGCTAATGCAATAACATGTAATGCATAAATTATTACAATGTATGCCAGAGATACTTACAACAAAAAAAATAAAAAATAAAAACATTTTTTTAAGAGATTGTATCTTGGGCATCGTTGGAGAACAGAATTATGTGAGCTTGTCGAAACATTGTTCTAAAGACTACAAAGTGAATACATATGAAAAAAAAAATAATTAAATAAATAATTAATTAAAAATAATATATTTAGTGCGGTTTCTCGTCGAGGATTTCGACATTAGAATTGCTTTTCGGCTCCCGGACCACTGCAGTGTCTTTCAAGCAGAGGTCACAGCAATCGGGAGGCTTTAACTACAATAAAAAACCTACAAGTCCAAGATAAGAATATCTGTATATATTCGGACAGCCAAGCGGCTATTAAGTCTCTAGTCTCGATGACTTCGTGTATGAAGTCAGTGAATGACTACCGCTTATCTCTAGGGGAGATGGCTGAGCAGCTTTCAATTCACCTGATATTGGTTCCAGGACACAGGGACTTTGAGGGAAATTGCATTGCGGATGAACTGGCTAGAAAAGGAACTACCAGCATCCTCCTTCAAGATAAGGATGGCCTGGGTATACCCATGGCCAGCTGTAAACTAAGAATACGAAACTTTTTCGCTCTCTGTGCAAATAAAACTTGGAATCGGACATCGAACACGTGTAGAATCTCGCGGCAAACCTGACCGACATACTGCAGTAAAAGAACCAAAAAACTTTGCTGTCTGAATAGAGCCCAGTGCTCATCTGTCATTCGTGCCATTACGGGACACTGGTTGGTAGGAAACCACGCATCCCGTTTGAATGCTCCCCACCACGATTTCTGTAGAAGCTGTGGCGATGAAGAGGAGCTAGAGATGGAGGAACACTTTTTCTGTCACTGCCTAGGACTGGGCAGAAAAGATTTAGGTTCCTACAGTCACATTTTCTAAATGATCTATCTCAGCTCTCTGAACAGATTCCAAAATGCCTTTTAAGGTTTATTCAGGCAGCCGGATGGCTTCCTCAACTTTCGTAGGGGACCCATCAAGTGGGGAAATGTGGTGAATTGGCTCACTAGCGGTATCACAAAGGGCCTATCCTTAGCCTGAGTTGGGACGTCGGTCCCAACTGCCGCTCTAACCTAACCTACCTAACCTAGTGCGGTTTCGTGTAATTATTTAATCACATAGTGTTTGACATTATCTGGAGCTTGCGCATCTCAAGATCCTTTGCGCCATGTTCTTTCATATTGCCGGTCTTCTCATATATTTCGATACAGCCCTCGATGGCACTGCGACCATAAGATCTTTTGTATCATACCCATAAATTACGGCAAAAGACTTTCCACTTTCCGCATGAATAGCAGTAGGTCTTTTGTTGGTATTGACCTGAGATGGAACGGACTAGTCCGTTCATTCCCATGTAACAGGCTCTGTCTCATACCAGCGCAGGGCAGTCATAGGGAATATGTCTGGTGGTGTCATCGTCTTCTGAGACAGAGCCTGCACTTTAAAGAGTCCGATAGGCCAATTTTCTGTAGATGATATCTAACAGTGTGGTGGCCAGATAGGTAAGGTCCGCTCTGCCAAGACCTTTTGTCTTGATCGCATCCAGAGGTTTGACAAGCACTTTTGCTTGACGAAGCTTGGTTGTGGACCAACCAATACCACAAAAGGACGGTGGCAGTTGAGGCCACTGACTCCGAATTTCGGTAGTAAATTTTAATAATTTCGCCTCGTTGTTGGATCGCATATCTTTCCATAATGAAATGGCAAACCTTACTGAAGAGAAATGTCAAGAGAGCGCGAAAAATTATGGCGTCGTTTGCTGTCCCTATCGGTCTACTTTAGAAGCGTCCCTACTGAAAAATGTATTAAATGTTTAATATGTTTATTAAACGTTTATTTAGAAATAACTCATAAAAATATATTTTAATTACAAATGACGTTTGGCCGCAAGCATGCGAGATCTTGGTAGACGGCACTGACTAAGACTATGCAAACAATACTGCATTTCCGGCTGTAAAATCTTTTTGAAGAGCTTCTTCTTCGTCTGCTGAGCTGAGTCTAAATCAATTACATCGCCTCGGTCATCCGTATCGAGGGCTTCACCCGCGGCACACTCCGGACACTGTTGGGTCAAAACAATATCATCAATATCGGTCAGCGGCTCACAAATCTTCTCGATTTTTCTAACTATATATTCAGTAGGGTCGTCCGAACGGCGCTCCGTAATGTAAACGCTTGAAACTGTTTCATATATGCGTTGCTCAATCATTTTTAGGAAACGACGTGTATTTACAAGATTAACATTTGTATGATCGCCCAACAATTTGGACAAAGGTTCTGTATTTATTGTGGCCATCTCGCATATAGATTGGATACCATTTACCAAATTTTGTAGCTTTTGATCATTCGTATCGCGCACCTTTTTTAACAACTCATTAGATTCTTTCCTTTCGCTTAACTCCTTTTCAAGTGTTTCTATAGTTTTTAGTTGCTCCTCATACTTATTAGCATTTCCTTCCTTAAGCGCAGTTATATCCTCGAATAGGCGATCCACAGAGTTATTGAGTAGTTTTATGTGATAGCCCATTTCATTTCCTTTATTATAAAACGAAAAATAAAGGCTCTCTTGATGCTCAATCTTATGAATCATCTCATCCACACTGGCTGAGTGTGTATAGTGCAGAATCTTCAGCAGCACACCATTGTACAGATCTATCTTCTGGGTAAGATTCTGACGTAATTTTTCGCGCCGCTTATACTCCTTTGGTTGTAGATCTGCTAATTCGCGCGTCTTAATCTTACAGCGCAGAAAGGCTATGTTATCGGCATCAGAAGCCATTTTACGAGTAGCACCCTGCATTTCGATCTTGCGCATCTCACGATTCTTTGCGTTATGTTCTTTCATATAGCCCGTCTTCTCATATATCTCGGTACAGCCCTCGAAAGTACGTACGACGAACTCTATCGTATCGAATAAATACTTTTTATCATCATTTAGCTTGTGCACCATTTTCAAGTAAGATTCATTGAAGTAATTGCGTTCCTTGAGTAAACATACGATTCCGTCCCGTAGCTCACCATTTGTCTTTGTTAAGGTGCACTCCTGCTGCACACTCACTTCCAAAGTGTTTTCCAATAACATCATCTTCTTGTCCAACTTTGCCTTATGCGCCTGATGCTGATTATCCGGTATAATGCGGCGATTTAAAGCATATGTCTCCTTGCCCACACGACTTATTTCACGATCCATATTAACTATGTCAGCCTTGAGTGCTTTTATTTCCTCTTCCAGTTTCTCGTAACAGTCCACAGAGCATTTGATCCGTTTTAAATAACGTTCGTTTTGCTTAACATGAGTCTTACCGCTGGCTACCCAGACTTGAGCGCGCAGCTCATCCTTTTCATGCTCAAGCTTTTTGATGGTATTCTGACGGCTTTTTTCGAGCATGATATCTTTGCGCGACTTTACATTGCCAGCCAGTGCATTTTTGTACTCCCGCTGACGCTTGCCGAGCTCGCGATGATTCTTCTGATAGCTTTCCAGAAAGGCAGCTTCATCCGGTAGTTGAGCCATGTTATATTAAAAATAAATTTTAGTTTTTTTTACTGAATTTCCTATTTGCTCGTTTGTGTTTGTTGATTTATATAATTGTGAAGGCAAATCTTTACTGCCTGAGTTTTTGTTGAAAAGTCATAGCTTACTTTTGTTATAGAAAGTAAATGTAATACGGGGAGATGGGAAAAGATTTGCACTTAGCAGGCTGAAGCCCGGTTCTTCTTCTTCTTATTCAAGTTCTTCAACCCCGGGTGGGGCATAGGGCGGCGACAAACTTCCTCCATTCTTCCCGATCTGCGGCCAGATACTTCAGCTGTGGCCACCTTTTACGCAGTGTTGCAGCTTCGGCTAATACTGTTGATTTCCAAGTAGTTCTTGGTCTACCAACTCACCGTGTACCTTGAGGAGTCCATTCGAAGGACTTCTTCACGATGCTGTCATTTGGTCTCCTCAACGTGTGGCCAATTCAGCGCTACTTCCGCTGTCCAATTTCGACATTCAAAAGCTTTTGACTCGTTATGCGCCACAATTCTTGATTCGATATAATTTGCGGCCATCGGATGTTAAGAATGTATCAAAGGTAGCGGTTTATAAATGCCTGTAATCTTCTCGTGATGGAGGTAGAGACTTTCCCGGTTTCACAGGCATACAGCAGTACAGATTTGACATTGGATTCGAAGAGCCTTAACCTCGTGCGTAGGGAAATTTGACTAGAGTTCCATACTGAAGACAGCATTCCAAAAGCGCTGCGAGCTTTACTTATTCTGCTGTTAACATCCAGATCCGTTCCTTCGTTTGACGATACGAAACTTCCTAGATAGTTAAACTTTTTGACCTCCTCAATGGGCGTCTGTCTCAGAATAATGGGCTGATGTGCTGAGCGGCCAGTGTGCATTATTTTGGTTTTGTTGCAATTGATCCTAAGACCAGCCATCTGTCCATTCACTTGCAGTGATTGACACATCTCGTTCATCCCGCTGTTGGTACTTGCCAGGAAACAGATATCGTCAGCATAATCCAAGTGGCTTAGCCTCTCAAAAGGTCTCCATTGGATACCATGTCTCTCAGTTGTAAATACAAATTTAGATGGAATCAATATAAAAAATTAACAATAAGAAGGCCAGTTTTTCCAAATTCGGATAAAATATAACTTGCACCTTTTAAAACAAAAAATCGTTTTTTTGAATAAAATACATATTTTTTGGTGTAAATTTTCAAAATATAAGAATTTATATTAATTATTTAAAGAATTTTTTTAAAGATTTATTAATATTAAAGTTTATTACTAAAAGTCCTAGCTAGATAGGCTATTAAAAACTGACTGACTTACTGAATTTTATTGGGCTTTTTCTTCATTTTAAGCAGGATTTCTAGGTCGAAATCGCACTCCAGTTTCGGCCGAATGTGCCTTTCAATGAGCCAAACTGAACTAGTTCACAAAACTATGTAGAAAAATTGCGCTTTCTTTATTATAGATTATTTAGTCTTAATTCAGAAGCTACTTAGTATGACGTATTCTTTTAATTTAATGGATACAACAAAGTATAGTTGACATTATTAATAAAAAAAACAAGAACAGGGAAAAAATAGATATGAACCAAGCTGCGTCTCTAGCTTTGGGTGAACTTTTTAACATTTTGCACCGACTAAAATCAAGAACTGGCCAGAGACTAGAATTTACAATAACAACGTAAAAAAATAAAGTCCAATATAAACTAAAAATTCTATTACAAAAATAAATTCTTCAAAAAGTCAACCACTTTGGCTCCAATAAATGCAAATATCAAATAAATCATTTTTAGACTCTTCAATATTAAGTATATGCATGAAATCAAAAATTCATTTCAAAAAATTAATTGCATTCCTTTAAGCCAGGCTGTTATGAAAAGTTCAAAAGCCGTCTAAACTTCATTTACAAATTGCTGAAGATTTATTTTTAAACAACTTCAAGTATTTAAGATTCTTGTGGAATTTCCAATTATTGTCTCTTTGTCTATAACAATTATGTCGGCCAACAAACAAATTGGTTTTTATCTGTCCAAAGTATTTAAACTTTGACATTAATGAATATAAGTGTATTAAATGAATAAATAAGTTTCGTGCAGTTAATAATTCTTCAGAATCAAATTAAGAGTAATAAAATAAGTAGCAGCGCAATTTACTAGAGCGTCAAAATGACTATTTTAATGTCCAAAAACAAATACGAATGACTAGTAAATGGCTTAAATCTTTGTTAAACAAGTAAATAAATTGGCAACAATTTTCATTTGAAAATGTTGAACAATTTTTGGAAAATTATTAGCAAATAGCATTTTATATATAAATTAAAATAGACTTTTGAGTTCCTTGAGATTAGTTGCCAAAATAAATATTCGGAATTTAAACTTATAATCCTTGACCTCTGATAATGTTTCTAGAAACTTAAATTTTCGCATGGTCAACACAAATATCAGGGCTGGTCAATAGTTTTGACACAATATAATCGAATTTTGAAACTTGGCACAAGTTTTTCCAAAAGGATCCGTATTCAAAAGAAAAATAGTTTAATTCTTCTGAAACTTAAAAAAATGTTGATAAAATAATTTTAAATAGAAAAAAAAATTTCCTTTTTGTAATAATTGAGTTGTAGGCCATCTATTATCTAATACCTAAAGTACAGTATAATAAATTTTAATTAATAATTAAATAAAACAATTAAAATAACAAATATTTGAAATATACAGTGCATTTCATAGCTATAGGACAGTCTGAAATTTTTTTGTTCAAGTGTAAATATTTCGGTTCATAAGCACGATCCAGCAAAACTTCCTTTTACAAAAACAACTACTAATATTGGAGCTTACTAATTTACCGTAAGGTTATTGCACTGTTGCTTCACACGGTGTTTCGCACAAGCTTATGCATGGATACGCCATTTTTGATGCGTTTCATTATTATAGGACAGTGGTCTATTATAAGGAAATTAAGTGTAACGATGGCATAAATACATTTTATTTCAATTTGAAATCACTTTTTGATAATTGTATGATAAATCGAAGCAATGTGTGAATATAAGTTTATGGTAGAGAGACCATATAATAGCCAAAAAACACATGGGACAGAGAATGGTGTATATTTATGGAAAAACATATAAACCGATAACATAATTATTTTTGGAATTTCTTAAGAATCATCGAGAAATAAAAAAAATATATTTAAAAGACTATTGGTACGATTTCGGAGTGGTAAAAACGAATAATCTTAAAAAATTCATAATTTTCTTCAGTTCCTTGCTCAGAGTTGATGCCATTAGTGGACCATAAAGTGTCCAAAACTACAATTTAGCAAATCGTCCAGAAGTGCCCACAAAAGACGCATGTCAGGATGTCCAAATCTTGAACCACTAAAGAAATGCCCGATTTGAATTCACTGTTGTAACTAATTTTTTATAGGCACGCTTTTGCGTATTTTTTTGTGCATGTTTCTAAGGATTCTCCTTATAAGGTTGATTGTTTTGGCGACTCTTACGGTCAGAAAGCCTGTGAATTTTCATCTACATTATTTTTTACTTATTTCTCGATGAAATATATGGCTTATCAAAAAATAGTCCAAAAATGAAAAAACCGATATTCAGTTATCGATAACTCCATAAATAATCGGAATTTTGCAATAAAATTGGGCGTGGTTTCTATTGGCTAGCAGCTCTACCAACTGTGTAAAAATCATAAAATCGGAGAAGATCGCCAAAAAAGTGGCCCGTTTCACTTATTTTCGCCGATATATTATCCCTCTATTATATAAACAAGGTTTTTTTCTCATCTTTTTAAATTTAATTTCAAGTGGGCCCATCCTGAGCCGCTTGCGGCAATGGTTGGTGGTTGGTGAGCGAAGCGAGCAGGGGTTTTAAATATTATAATAATTATTGCATAGAAAACACAAAAATAAATTTAAATTCAGTTTATTTTTTAATACAATAAAAAAATTGCAAAATAACTTCTAATATGTTAATATAAAAATTCAAGTATAATTTTAATTTTAAAAAATGAAAAAAATTTGTCAATCTTGAAATAAACATGTATGGAGGCTGAAATATTTATTTTTTGAGCTCAATAAATATTTAAAAATGGTTTTATTTAATTAAATAAATAATAAATAAGTTGCATTTAAATAATTAAAATAGTTACAATTCTTGAAAATAAATATATATAAAAAATTAAAGCAAAATATATTTTTAATATTTAAAATACAAACAGCAAAAAAGCTTTTATTTTTAAACCATAAAACGATTTTTTTTTATTTTTTTTTCATCCATCTAATTTAAAAACTACAATTGAAAATATTTTATGAAATTTTCTTTGCTGTTTATACCCTGTACCATATGGAAGCAAGGGTATATTAAGTTTGTGCAAGCCGAAAATGTATGTAACATATAGAAGGAGACGTCGGAGACACCCCAAAGTTACCTAAAATATGATCAGGGTGAATAGAGAAGTCGATATACCCATTTCCGTCTGTCCGTCCGTCCGTGTGAACGCCTAAATCTCAGAGATGGTAAGAGCTAGAGTTACCAAACTTTCACATTAGATCCCATATTATTCCATAGGAGGCAAGTTTATTTTATTTTTTTGATATCGGGGATAAATTATATAGCTCCCATGGGGGTGTTTGAGACGACCTCGACAAAAAAAAGTTTTAGATGAATAATTCGTTTGTTTATAAAGATATCGTAACCAAATTTGGTATTCGAAAGTTTTTTATAGTTCCCAATCACTGTACCAAATTTGATCGAAATCGGTTGACTATATCATATAGCTCCCATAGGACCGATCAGCCAAAATAACTTTTTTAAAGAAAAATTCGCTATATTTCGTTTTTTTAATAAATATATCGTAACCAGATTTGGCGTTTGCAAATTTTAAAGACCACTTAAGCAATGTGCCAAATTTGAACAAAATCGGTTGACTATATCATATAGCTCCCATAGGACCGATCGGCCAAAATAACTTTTTTAAAGAAAAATTCGCTATATTTCGTTTTTTAATAAATATATCGTAACCAGATTTGGCGTTTGCAAATTTTAAAGACCACTTAAGCAATGTGCCAAATTTGAACAAAATCGGTTGACTATATCATATAGCTCCCATAGGTCCGATCTTCCAAAAAATCGATTTTTTAACAAAATTTGTTGTGTTTCGTTTGTTTGTTAAGATATTGGGACCAAATTTGACATTCGTGAGTATTTTATAGTTCCTAAGCACTGTACTAAATTTAATTCAAATCGTTTGACTAGATCATATAGCTCCCATAGGTACGATCTTCCAAAAAATCGATTTTTTAACAAAATTTTTTGTGTTTCGTTTGTTTGTTAAGATATTGGGACCAAATTTGACATTCGTGAGTATTTTATAGTTCCTAAGCTCTGTACTTAATTTAATTCAAATCGTTTGACTAGATCATATAGCTCCCATAGGACCAATCGGTCCAAAAACACGTTTTTTATACAAAATCCGATGTGTTTTGTTTGTTTGTAAAGATATTTGAAATAAATTTGGCATTCATATCTTTTTTAAGGTACTGTGTCAAATTTTATTGAAATCGGTTGACTATATCATATAGCTCCCATAAGAACGATCGGTCAAAAAAAAATGTTTGCTTAAAAATTCTTCTGTTTTTGGTTTTTTGTGAAGAAATCGGACTTTATTACAAGCTAGTGGTACAGGGTATCCTAAAGTCGTCCGCGCCCGACTTTACGTCCGCCATTTTTATAAATAAAATTGCAAGTTAAAAATATTTGATTTCAATTTTGATTTTTATAAATAAAATTGCAAGTTAACTTAAATAATAACATGAAAATTGGCAAATAATTTTTACTAGAAATAAATATTATTATAAAAAGCGAAAAAATTTATTTCTTGATATTGCATATTTATTTAGAATTGTTTGTTTTAATTTAAAAAAATTTTTGTTATTATTAATTTAATTAAATAAACGAAAAATAATTTTTTTTTATTCATTTCAATTGTAATTTGTAATACAATAATTAAAAAAATATATATATTCAATAATTTAAATTTTCATTAAGTAATTATTAGTAAAAAATGCTTCGCTATTTTTAATTTATTAAAAAATTGTAAAATAATCGGAATACAAAAAAAAACTTTAATCGTTCCAAACTTTCATGAAATATGTTCAGTAGACACCTTCAAAATCTATCATAAAATGCTACATTTTATTTATTATTTGTTGAGATCTCATTACATTTTAAAATTAATTTATAATTTATTGCTGAAGCTTTATATATTTTAAGCAATTTTTCCAATATGACAGTTACAAGTACTTTATTTATTAACACTAATATTGGCTTTAAATCCAACATCTTGTTATACCAGATTATGCAAAGTTTTTATTTAAAAAAATCATTTTTTCCCACAAGATATCTTAGCACTTTATTATTTTTTACTTTTGCTGCTTTAAGCAAAACTCAACTAAACTGCTTTACATTTTGCAGCGGTCCATTCGAGTTACTTATCTGAAAAAAAAAGACATTGCTCAAGGTTAGTCCCCTGAGAGGCCATACTTTAGGCCAAGATCTGTCTCTGATTGTGATTTAAAAAACGAATGCAAAGAATCAAAAATAAAATCCTTAATTGCCTTGAGACGCTACATAATTTTGTGAGAGATAAACTCAGATAAATTAAAGCCAAAAATTAATGCATGCATCCGCAAAAGTGACAAAATAAAAAGTAGCACAGATAAAAAAAAAACTCAACTCGAAAATAAAAAATAAAATAAAAAAGATTTGCAAATACAACTTCTGCTGGTTTATTTGTAGGTCACAAGGTCGTTCGGTTGACAGCCAAAGGTCTTTCGAAGAACCTGTGTGAAGGCATCCATCCTTTTACTTTTAACCCGCTAAATTAACTTTCAATTTTATTTTGTGCAGTTTATTTTGCATTAAAGCAATTTTAATGAGCTTCATTAATTTTATGCACATAAAAAATTGGCACAGGAGCAAATCATACGAAGATCTCTTTTAGAAACTTGACACTTGGCAACAAACCTGCCAAAAAACCAGTTTTTATTTTTTGAAAATGTTTAAGTTACAACTGAAAGAAGGTTTTGTTAGTCTGAAACCATGTGCTGATGGTTCTTAAATTTTTAAAGGTAAATTATTAAGTTAACAAATTGTATTTTGAGAGTTTTCCCGCTGCCCTGGTTTTTTATTGTAGATCTTAGAAGCTATCAAAACCAAAAAACTGCTCATGGTTGGTAATTCCAAATAAGATTTTCTTAATTTGGCTGTTTCGTAAAACCTAACATGAACTTGAGGGAAGTGCACGCTGGACTGATCTTTTTTTGAGAAACTGTTTTTAAAGAAACCGCCGTGGATAGTTCTGCGAACATCGTAAATTCCATTCCACCCAACTTGTTGTGTTATCAGCAAAACAAGCAAAATCTTACAAGTATTTGGCAAATATTCACGGCCATTCCCAAAAACTTTTTCTCTTGCACAACTTGGTACACACTTCCCGGGTTCGATTAGAGTTTCGACGGTCGAGGCGGAGTGAGCAATAATTCAATTGAGCCGGACATTCTAGAACTAATCACTGAACCTAATGAGAAATGGACAGCTACGACATTCAAAAAAAAATTAATCTTCAGGACCTGATGGAATTTTCACAGGTCAACTTCAATTTTCGATAGGTTATATATGATTATACTGAAATACATTCCTGCCCTATGGAAGGAAGTCAAAGTTGTTTTTATATCCACGACGGGAAAAATATCTCATGTTAGTCCCAAAGAGTACAGGCCTATCAGTCTATCGTCTTTTCTTTTGAAAGCGCTTGAATGAATTGTAGAGCTGATTATCAGAAGGACTATTTCCCAATCGCAAAAGGGAAATCCATAGTAACAGCATTAAACACACTTGTCACAGAAATTAAAAAGTCATTAGAAGACAAGGAATTTACCTTAGTAGCTTTTCTAGATATTGAGGGCGATTTCAATAACATACAGCCTAAAACGATTACGAATGTGTTGACAGAACTGGGCATCTCTAAATCTCCCATAAAACTCATCGAACTCATGTTGCTAAGCAGATTCGTTAATTCAACGATGGGAGATCGCAGTGCGCAGATCGGTCACAAGAGGTTCCCCTCAAGGAGGGCTCCTATCTCCACTCTTGTGGGTTCTAGCGATGAACAAGCTTTTGCGGATTCTCGAAGAGAGTAGACATAAAGTTGTCGCATATGCAAATGATGTTGCCTTGGTTGTAAGGGGGAGATTTCCGAACACCAAAGACTACTGAATGAAGTCGATCGATGTTAATGCCAGCAAAACGGAACTTATTATGTTCACAGGAAATCACAAAATACCAGATGTAAGACCCGCGTGCCTAAATGGAATCACATTAACATTCAGCGAAAAAGCACGTTACTTAGGACTGATTTTAGACAGGAAACTGCTTTGAAACCGAAATGTTGAAGATAGAGTAAGAAAAGCGGCAATAGCCCTGTACTCATGCAAAAGAGCATTAGGAGCAAGACGATGTCGAAAACCCCATATTGTTCACTGGATTTATAAAGCGATAGCAAGACCATCCTAACCTACGGAGTTCTGGTATGGTGGCCGGCGCTTAGCAAAAAATAGTGCATTGAAATGCATGAATTTCATTCAAAGAGCGGCCAGCTTGAGTATCAGCCCCGCACTTAGAACGACCCCCACAGCAGCATTATACACCATGCTCCATCTATTGCCAATAGATCTATATAGTAAGCAGTGAAATCGGCCTTAAGGCTAAGAGTATCTTCGGATCTAACCAAAAGTTCTAGAGGACACTCGACTATTCTGCGCCAATTTCCGCAAATTCCTAGAATCACTGAATTTTCAAACTCAATGAAGTTATTCTTAGAGAATCCGTTCAGTATAAGTTTCCCATCTCGTGAAGATTGGGACAATGGTATACCAGACTGTAATAGCAAGATTACCATATTTACGGAAGGATCTAAGCTCAATAATCAACTGTGAGGGGGTGCCTATTCGGAATCGTTGGACATTAATGAATCCTTCCGCTTACCAGATCATTGTAGGAATTTTTCCGACAGAAGTCACAGCTATAATGGAAAGTATAGTATTCTCATAATTAAGAATCGTGTTTTAACTGAAAGGGAAATTCAGTTCTGTTCGGACAGTCAGGCTGCTTTAAAAGCACTTCAGTCAGTTGGCTCACATCCAAAACAGTAATGGAATGTTACGAGCTTTTACAAAATGCTACTAGATTCTTCACCATAAATCTGCAGATGAACAAGCTAGACGGGGTACAACGGTACCAGTTCAGCCGGATAAGGTGAATTTATATATATATATTTATACGACTAGCAACATGTAAATTGTTAATAGATAGAAGTATCATTAATGTTGCAAAATATAGATGGGAACAACCTGGAACCTGTCTTATTAGTCGGAAAAATTGTCCGCAATGTAGCTTGAATAGAACCAAGAAACTTTTAAAACCTAGCAGACTAGACGTAAGAGCCATGATAGGGGCTCTTACGGGGCATCGTCTTATTGGTGGACACGCCAATAGATTAGGCGTGCCGCATTTGGACTACTGTAAAAGCTGTCAGGAGGAAGAAGAGGAGGAAACGGTGGAGCACCTCCTGTGTGAATGGATAGCACTATGCAGGAGGAGACTGAATATACTGGGTTCGGAAACTTTTGGGAATATTACTGAATTCGCAGAAATCAGAATAAATAAGTTAATTCTTTTATTAAATCGACAGGTTAGTTCAAAGAGAGTAACTCATAGGCCTATGTGTGTCAGAATGACAACCACTTCTTCCTACCTAACAGAAGAACAAATCTTAATGTTTGATTTCAAAATTGGATTCTGCTTTATAAAAGCAAAATACCACGAAATAAGACACGATCCGAGAGTTTTTAGAAAAGTAAAGTAAACAGTCATTAAGTAAAATAATCCCCCTGCTAATGATGGCTTTATTTTTTACTTTACTTTATTTTTGCTTAACATTTTTAAACAACTATGCACTAAAAAGGCTGATCTTGAAAAATTAATTTTACGCTTAATGAGCTTTATATAACTTCAAGGTATTGAAAAGTGAGTTTTCCAAAATCATATGAATTTATGTTAAAAAAAAAAATCTCAGCATTATCTTTTTGGACTAGCTCTATAAACTTATTTAATTTACGCTTTATAAAGTCTGATTAAGTCAGATCATGCAAGCTCTTATTATTTTTAATATATAAACCAATTGCTTTAGTTTAATGTCTAAAGTTTTTAGTACAGCCAACTGAATATTTAGACCTTGTCCATGACAGGCGCCACATAATCATCATTATCATCATCATTAAGAAATTTGGATTCATTGCCATTACGTTTTTTATTTTTTATTTTTAAATGCCGCAATTAATCTGATTATTATAATTATTCAATTCAACTAAATTAATTGACATAAGAAGCTTGTAAACAAAAAAATTTACAGCAGACGGCAGTTCTTGAAACGATAACTTGGTAACATTGTAAACAACATTGAAAACAATCTATAAAACCAAGCTGAACTTTGGGCCAAATTATTACCAATTGGCTATGGAAATTATTTACTGTGCAAACGCCACAATTAGAATCCATAAAATTGTTAAACGCCAAATACACCTGACAGCCACTTGGCCAATTTGTTGGTCAGTTTTGAGCTACAACTTAAAGCCAACATGCAAATGCTGCGTTTTGGTTAGCTTTTATGGCTACTGTGGCTAATCAGCGTACTTGTCATACATATTTGACATGGCCAAGACCCCGACTAAAAGCTGAGCAATTTTTTTTTTTCGCTACACATTTTGTATCTTTTTTGAATAGTATCTACCAGTTTGAGTGTAATAAGGCGCCTGACTTAAACTTTTATTGCTGCTTACTTAATAGATTTTACATAATTATAAAATGGCCGACAGCAACGACAGCGACAACGTCAACGGCAAAGTTCACTCATTTACTTAACAAAATGTCAGCCATATGTACAGCTTGGTCATACCAACTATTACTAAGCCCCTTCAACTTGTTCTCAACTCGTTAACACACACACACACACAGAAGACATTTGTGCAGTGTGCGTGAATGCTGTGTGCTAAACTATAATTCAGAATTGCTCAACACTGCAACGAGTGCGCCTTGTTGTTGTCGCCACTTACACAATTATTGTCATTATGCATTATTTTGACATATTTCGTGGCATATCTTTATACTCTTTATTTAGAATCATCTTGAAGAATCAGCTATGCGCTAAATTTTGCGAAGTAGTGTTGAAAATTACTCAAAAATAGGATTTCAGACCACAACGAAAACTTAAAGACAAGCTGAATTAAAAAAAAAATTTCATCATCTAAAAATATCTTTTTATACCCTGGTACCCAAGGGTATATTAAGTTTGTGCAAGCCGAAAATGTATGCAACATATAGAAGGAGACGTCGGAGACACCCCAAAGTTACCTAAAATATGATCAGGGTGAATAGAGAAGTCAATATAGCCATGTCCGTCTGTCCGTCCGTCCGTGTGACCGCGTAGATCTCAGAGATGGTAAGAGCTAGAGTTACCAAACTTTCACATTAGATCCCATATTATTCCATAGGAGACAAGTTTATTTTATTTTTTTGATATCGGAGATAAATTATATAGCTCCCATGGGGGTGTTTGAGACGACCTCGACAAAAAAAAAGCGTTTTAGATGAATAATTCGTTTGTTTATAAAGATATCGTAACCAAATTTGGTATTCGAAAGTTTTTTATAGTTCCCAATCACTGTACCAAATTTGATCAAAATCGGTTGACTATATCATATAGCTCCCATAGGACCGATCGGCCAAAATAACTTTTTTAAAGAAAAGTTCGCTATATTTCGTTTTTTAATAAAGATATCGTAACCAGATTTGGCGTTTGAAAATTTTTAGACCACTTAAGCAATGTGCCAAATTTGAACAAAATCGGTTGACTATATCATATAGCTCCCATAGGTCCGATCTTCCAAAAAAACGATTTTGAACAAAATTTGTTGTGTTTCGTTTGTTTGTTAAGATATTGGGACCAAATTTGACATTCGTGAGTATTTTATAGTTTTTAAACACTGTACTTAATTTAATCCAAATCGTTTGACTAGATCATATAGCTCCCATAGGACCAATCGGTCCAAAAACACGTTTTTTATACAAAATTCGATGTGTTTTGTTTGTTTCTAAAGATATTTGAAATAAATTTGGCATTCAGATCTTTTAGGTATTTAAGCACTGCGTCAAATTTTATTGAAATCAGTTGACTATATCATATAGCTCCCATAGGAACGATCGGTCAAAAAAAAAATTTTTGCTTAAAAATTCTTCTGTTTTTGGTTTTTTGTGAAGAAATCGGACTTTATTTCAAGCTAGTGGTACAGGGTATCCTAAAGTCGTCGCGCCCGACTTGACGTACGCCATTTTTTAATCTGGAAAGATGATAGAGACTGCTTCAAAACCTAATCTTGAACATGTAAGTTTATTTCCTTTTAACAGTAAGTATTCTGGGATTACTGCAAGCTGCACAGAAGATGAAGACTTTGATTCGAAATTTCATCTTGAAAATTAATTTATTTTCAATATTTATAGGCCGTATTACTTTACACAGCAAAGATGATAAGTAATATCATTAAAAATATCATCTTGAAAATACTACTATATAGGATAGGTTCATACAGATCGTATTTACTTCAATCTGGAAAGATGATGCAGACTCTGCTTTACCAGTTCATCTTGAACATGTAAGTTTATTTTCTTTTAACTGGTAACATTCTGGGATAACTGCAAGCAGCACAGATGATAAAGACTTTGATTCGAAATATCATCTTGAAAATTAATTTCTTTCAATAATCATCTCGAAAATACTACAATACTATATATGATAGTTTTATTTTTTCCTTAATCTTACTTATCTATATCATCTTAAAAATATAAGTTAATTTTTTTAACTGTTAACATCCTGAGATAACTGTAAGCTGCAAAGATGATAAAGAATATGAATTTAATTGCCACTATTACTATACTGGGCTTACTTCTGCACAGATGATGAAGACTTCGATTCGAAATATCATCGTGAAAATTAATTTCTTTTCACCATTTATAAGCCGTGTTACATTACGCTGCAAAGATGATAAGGACTTTGCTTAAAATATCATCTTAAAAATACTACTATATATGATAGGTTTAAATAGATCGTATTTACTTTCATCTTCAAAGATGATGAAAAATTTGCTTCGAAATATAATTTTGAAAATATAAGTTCACTTTCTTTTAACTGTTAACATTCTGGGTTTACTGTAAGATGCAAAGATGATGAAGACTTAAAGTTTCATTACCACCATTAATAGACTAGGCTTACTTCTGCAAAGATGATTAAGACTTTGCTTTGAAATACAATAACATCTTGAAAATTAATTTATTTTTATTATATATAGGCTCTGTTACTTGTCGCTGCAAAGATAAAAGGGCTTTGCTTAAAAATACCATCGTAAAATTACTACTTTATATGAAAGATATATATTTTTAATTTTATATAGATCGTATTTTACTTTCATCTTTAAGGATGATGCTTGGACTTGCTTTAAAATCTCATCTTGAAAATTAAAGTTCATTTCCTTTTAGCAGGTTACATACTAGGATAACTCTAAGCTGCACAGATGATGAAGAATTTGAATTTCATTTTCATTTTTAATAGGCTAGGCTTACTCCTGCAAATATGATGAAAGCTTTGCCTCGAAATATCATCTTGAAAATACAAGTTCTATGAAACTTGCTACCACAAAAGAGTATAAAAAAGTAATCATAATTGTCTTATTTTTTTTAACTGCTGCTGTAATGTCAGTGTTTATGTTATATATTTTTGCAGTGCAAAGTTCTTGCACATAAATATGTATATATGTATATATGTACATGCAGCTACTTAAGTATATTACTGGGACATGTTGAGCACTACAATTGGGGACCCAAGGCGTTTTCAACGGGCTTTGGGTTGCTACCACTTGTAACTTGACGTTCAGCCCCAACTGACGGCTTGTCTTGCAACATGTTGCAATAAAAAAAAAGAAACCAACACGAGTCTATTAACCAACAAATAGGCCTCAAAAAAATCAGCTTTACGATTGTCATAAATCTTGTACATAGATACAGGCCAATATTAAGCTTCAAATACCAGTTATGCATAAATTTTCTAGATTTAAAAGATTTTCAACTAAGATTTAAGTCTTCTTTGACTTGGCTGATCAATCATCTTTTAATGTCATAAACTGCAGTGTGAAGTCGTTTATTTAAAACACATTTTCTAGATAATCATTATTAATTATGCTGATTTGCATTCGGACTATAAAATTTAAGTTGATTAAATATTAAAATTAGCATTCACTCTATTAGAATATATTTGATCGTAATGAAATTTACAAGGCTGAACCTTTTAAAAATGTAGGCCTAAAATAAGACATAATTTTTACATTTGATTTATAATAACCTCCACAGTCACTTCCGTTTAACGGCCGAAATTTTTGAAATAAAATCAAAAAATTTTTTGCTTAGTTGTATCTGCTCAAGTAAGAACAGATATAGTCTTGGAAATATATGTTTATGACTTTTTTGACTTTGTATAGTCTAGGATTACAGCACGCAGCAAAGATGATGAAGATTTTGGATTTAGTAATGACAATTTGAAAACATTTTTTCATTTTGAAAAAAAAACCCTATATTAAAAGTCATAAATTACTTCAAGCTGCAAAGATGATGAAGACTTTGCTTAGTAAAATCATGTTGAAAAAATATCTTCAAGCTGCAAAGATGATGCACACTTTGCTTAATAAAATCATCTTTAAAATATATAGTAGTTAAAAATAAATAGTAGTTAGGAATAACTTTAAGCTGCAATGATGTTGATGACTTTGCTAGGAAATATCATCTTGAAATGAGTTCATTTACTTTTCACTATTTATAGGTTTTGTTTACTAAGCTGTTTAAGCAGCAAAGATGATGAAGACTTAATTTTCAATTATCATCTTGAAAATATAAGTTGATTTCTTTTTAAATGTTAACTGTCTAGGATAACTATAAGCTACAAAGATAAGGCTTCATCATCGGATATTAGCAGTACGGAATTACTTCAAGCTGTTATGATGTTGAAAATATTGCTAAGAAATATCATCTGGAAAAGAGTTAATTTATTTTTCACTATTTATAGATCGTGCTAGCTTTAAGCTGCAAAGATGATGAAGACTTTACTTTGAATTATCATCTTGAAAATATAAGTTGATTTCTTTTCAACTATTAACTGTCTAAGATAACTATAAGCTGCAAAGATGATGAAGACTTTACTTTGAATTACCATCTTGAAAATATAAGTTATATCTTTTTCACTTTTAACAGTCTGGAATAGCTTCAAACTGCAAAGATAATGAAGACTTTGAATTTCATTTTCACTATTTATAAATCGGGTGTAGTTTAAGCTAGAAAGATGATGAAAGCTTGGCTAAGTGAAATCATCTTGAAAATATAGGTAAATTTTTTACGTATTAATAGTGGGAAATTACTTTAACCTGCAAAGATGTCAACAATTTTGATTCACAATATCATCTTTAAAACATAAGTTAATTTCTTGTGCACTATTTATAGGCCGTGTTTAATTTGCGCTGCAAAGATGATGGGGACATTGCTTAAAAATATTATCTTGTAAATATAAGTTAATTTATTTTTCACTTTAACAGTCTAGCATAGCTATAAACTGCAAAGATGATAAAGACTTTGAATTTAACTAACTATTATTAGGCTGTGTTTACTTTAAGCTGTAAAGATGATGAGGACTTTGCATAAAAATATCATCTTATTTTTTTACTTCAAGTTAGATATAGATGACGAAAGTTTTGCTCCGTAATGCTATTTTAGAAATATGAGTTTTTCAATCTGGAAAATATGGAAGACTTTACTTAGTTAAATCATCTATAAAAAATTAGTTAATTTCTTTTCACAATTAATAGGACAGGTTTACTTCAGTATGCAAGAAAATGAAAGATTTTACTTCGTAATGCCATCTTGGAAAAATTATTATGAAATTCCTTTACTATAAACAGTTCCGGATTATATCCTAAGCAAATGTAGGGCTTAAGTCTAAGTTTTTAAAAATTTGGGTCTTTAATAATAATAATAAGAAATTTAAGATGATGATGATGATAGCTATCAATTTTAGAATCCGTTTGTGCCTTTAACAGCCATGCTAAGATTAAATCGGCATCATCTTCCAAAAACTAAACATTGCAATAGATCTCAATAGCTACTATTAGTAAAAAATACATAATAAACCTATCAATACCCCCATACCAAGATCTTATAGTAAAAATAAACCCATAAGGGTTTTTTACCGAAAATTTCAGATAATAAATGCACAAAATTCGAATTCCGCTTAGCCCCTATATTATTACCATATTACAATAACTTTTTTATTCAGCACTCAAAGCAACAAACTCAAATCTATTATTAACATAACAAAGAAAGATTTAAATTAAATCGCTTACATAATCATATCATAAATAGCGTCTCTAAACTATAACAAAAATAAATTAATTTAATTTGTTTATTTTTGCAAGCACTCCCAATGCATATTAAAACAATTCGTAAAAACTTTTTTAGCGTCTCTGTGACCTTCATAATGTTATCTGTAATTTATTTAGTTTTGAATCGGCTAACACGCCCAATTTAAATATAATAAATTTCCATAAATGTCTTGAGCTGACTTGTTTAATTTATTTATTAAATAAAAACCATGCATTATTATAATTTCAGGTTACACGCTTTGTAATAAACTTTTAAACTAATAGCTGGAAAATCTTTTTAAAAAATGCTGCTAATTCTTATTCGACACGGAGACGGTGTGTCAGCAACGCCTTCATTTTAATTTTTAATTTCAATTTTAGTTTCTGTTTTTCTTGCAGATTGAGCTCAAGAACAAAATTAATTTAGAATTAACTTCTACATCATAATTATATAAATGAATTAATATAAAATTTTTTGAGCGTAAAAATTAAATGAATATTTTTTAAGAATATACTTATAAGAAACAGCTTCATAAAAATGTCAACGAAATTTTTGAAATTTTGTCACTCTTAAAACTATAACAAATAAAACTATAAATAAAACACCTTTACTTTTTTACATTTAATCTTAAAGAAATATTAATTCCGAGTAAGAAAAGATATGGTTTATTAAAATCGGTCGATAAATGTTTAAGTTACGACAATTTCAACAAAATCGGTTGACTATATCATATAGCTCCCATAGGAACGATCGGTCAAAAAATCGATTTTTTAACAAAATTTATTGTATTTCGTTTGTTTTTTAAAATATTGCGACCAAATTTGGCACTTGTAAGTTTTTTATTGTTGTTAAGCATTATACCAAATTTGGTTACGATATCTTCATGAACAAACGAATTATCCATCTAAAACTTTTTTTTTGTCGATGGAAATTTAATTTTCTTGTTTACAATAAGCGTCGTAACTTAAACATTTATCGACCGATTTTAATAAACCATAACTTTTCTTACTCGGAATTAATATTTCTTTAAGATTAAATGTAAAAAAGTAAAGGTGTTTTAACAAATGTTATATAAAAATGACTTCAAAGTGTGAAAATCGAAAAAAAAAGTGTAAATCTTAGATAACTTTTAAAAATCTCGTAGTTGCTTTATATGAAGATATAAACAAGTGTATATCATCCTAAAGCTTGAATCTTCTTCTTTTCCAAAGCCGTAAAGCAATCAAAAATCGGTTGAAAAATAGCGACGTTGTGATAGTGGGAGTGATCGCAGTACCCGAAAACGGTTTTTAAGCGATAACTTGCGATTTTGGGGGTGTTAGACAATTTTGAAACACACTATCGTGATCTACTCGTCAAGACCTACAACGTACACTAGGTCACTTGAAAAGTTCTTTTATTTTTTTCAATTTTGTAGGACAGTGTTATTTGACTCACAAACTATTTTTCTACATACTCACCTTCGACTTGAATACATTTTTCGTATCTGTTATAGAGTTTATAAAAACCTTCTTTTAAAAAATTCCAATTGCAGCCAATGTAAGGCGTCGGGTAGTGCTCCGCGAAATATGGTGTTGGAATCTCAATCGGAACAGAAAATCGGACTGCAATCCGCCACCCAACTCTGGAAAGTGAGAGTTTTATGGGAGAGAGCTGGATGAAATTATGCGATACGCCAACATATTCTATAGAAGATACCCAGCCTACTAATTTCACAGAGAATCTGGAACACTATGTAGTCAAAGATGAGAAGTGCAATTGCAGTAAGCTTGAAAAATTGATTGAAAAAAACGCGGAGTTTATGTCTAAGCTGAAAGATCTAATTGCGGAATATCAATAATCGTAAATATAACATCGCCTAACTGGAATTTGCGTTTTTGTTAAGAACCACAGTCAATAATTCGTAGAACTGCGTTTCATATTTTTAAAGCGTTACATTGAGTTCACTTTTAACAACTAACCAAGATCTGTTACATTTTTGTTAATTTTTGGGGGAAAAAATTATATTTTTTAAAATGATAGGAGTAAAAAAATTTTTTCCAACACTAACCAAAAAAAAATTGCCTTAACAACTTCGCGTTCCGTCAAAAAGAAGTAAGAAAAATAAATGTTGACCTCGTTGCAGGTTGCTTAGTCAACATAGCATATGGACAAACAAATATGAACTTAGTATCAGCTAAAAAAGCGTAGCGTGTGACGTCACAAGATCATTTTGCTATTACCATATCTAATATATGTATGTACGTGCGTATTTTGGGGAAAATACTTAAAAATATGTTTTTGGTCTCGTTTTAATAACTTTTAACAGATAAATGGAAATCGTAACTAATTTTTTAAATTTAATTTCAATTTATAAAATACATATTAATCAAATATTTTTTTATCTTCACATTATATTATTTTTATTTTAAGAATTATAATCAAGGCGTTCCTTGATTTCTTAATGCTAAAAATTGACTTTAGCAGCGACCTGCAAAATATTTTATATTCTTTCAAGTCCAACAACATTTCCATAGCTGCATTGGGTATATAATTTATTTGACATTTAAATAAAGTTGAGATCTTCAATTTTTATTATTACATAAGCCAATCATTAAAGCACACCCTAACACAAAAAAAAAACGAAAATAATTATAATTTACGAAGATCCGTAAAAGCGCTTAAACATTTGTTAAAATAAAAAATTTTATAAATTTACACAATGATCAACGTAAAACAAATAAAATGGCAGATGGATCGATGGAAGAAATCAACTCGAAAAGTACAAAGCAAATAATAAAAAAAATATATATATTTATAAAAAAAAGCGGAATACGCCCCGCCCCGTTGCATTGTTTTATTGCCAATTTGATCAATTATCAGTTACTCAAATGTTTAATTTGCATAATTACATTTTGGAGGCGAACTACGAAATAAATAAAAAATAAAAATATGCCACTAAATTAAATGCAAAAGAAAAAAAACATTAAATAAATAAAACATTAAATGATATGCGCCAAAACTGGAATTAAGAGCATTTATTACAAAATTGATTACTTATGCGCATTTTGGCCAGGCGCTGAAAAATGTGTTAAAACGGTCAATAAACTTATTGACCGACTTAGGAACTACAAACAGATGCAGATACAGATACAGCTACAGACCCAGAGATACAGCTACAGCTACAGATACGGATATTCGGAACGCCCCCTCGCCGGTTTGCCTTCAACTTCAGTCAGTTTTATGCTCCACTTTCCTGGCATTTACTTTCGCTTTTTATATAGGGCTAATATATATGTATGTATATATACCAATTTATGTGTATTTGTTAACATATACACTCATCATATCAATATACAAAGCTTTGTTATTGTTCAAAGTGTTGACTGCTGCTGGGCCAAAAAGAGTTAATCTTGATTTAGCCATTGGCAACCGAGAGACGACAAGACAATTGACCAGACCAGACCAGACCAGGCCAGACCCGACCAGACCAGGCCAAAACCTGACCAACTATACGAAAACGCACTTTACGTTAACAGAGTTTCTCAACGACCTTGAGACCATTACCGGTCTCAGGTTTCGGTTTCTTTTGGGCTCAAACGTGCCAGCTAAAAAAAAAAAAAAAATGTCCATATGTGTGCGTGTCTATCTGTGTGTATATACATATGTGTGCGTGTGTGTGTGTGTCTTGCATGACTATCACTTGTAACTTTGACTTTCGTTCATCATCATTCACAGCAAAATCATTTGCATCTTTTTTTTTTTTACTTGACTTAACTTTGTTTGGCTTGGTTTCATTTTCGTTTTGGCCATTTCAACAGTCGGCTATAAACATCAATCCACAGCAACAACAACAACAACGGCAACAACACTGAGCTTTATGATAATATCACACAAACATGAGTTATTAATAAACGCGTGCTAATCAAATCCATAGCCCATATTTAACACATATGCACATTCTCACACATTTGCACATAGATACACACAAACACAGATACATACCCTATGTGGCAATGCAATGAAAGCGCATTCGAGGTAGTGCCAATTAAATTATATATAAAAAAAATATATAATTAATATAAATAACGATTTTTTCTGCAATACGAAAAAATTTTTGTTTTTTTATGTTTAGTTTAGGAATCATTTTAAGGCAGATAAGGATTTGGGAATATGTGTTTTAAACAAACATCCTGCTCGTCACTAAACATTTCAAATTGGATCACAATGATGACATAATGCATTTTAGAAGGTGACGTAAAGAAATGCGCGAGTTGGGCTGCGTGCAAAAATGAAATAGGGCACCAATTTTGATCAAACTTCACACAACTGACATAAATTTGGTCACTATATTTTAAAAAATTTAAAAGTTTGTTTAAAATGTATTAATGTGATTTTATGCATTTGCAATTAGTCTTTAAAGTGTAAAGCTTGATCAAAATCAGTGCACTATGTGGTATAGCTACCATTAAAAAGTATAACCTGCGCTCTCCTTTTCAGAGGGACACAATTAACGAAGGTGCGCATTGCGTGACCTTTGTGTGACGTGTCCTTGATCCCATTGCTACTGTTTGCGCTTTTCACCTTCAGTTTACTCTGTTCATATCAGCAGCTTTTCGATGGTAATTGATTTACAGAGAAATTCGCAAATTCCATGTCACACAACTATTTTATTGAAAAAATGTGATACAGTCGAAGCGGCGCCCTACAGTGGAATACCATGTAACTTATTTGTTATTCCTGCATATTCATTCTAAGAATTTTCCAATGGGAACATTGTTACAAGCTCTATAAATTTGTAGCGATTTTGATGAGAACCGGGAGTTACGTCAAAAAACCAAGTTAAAGTATACGAGGTGTCTTCAAAAAGTATCGCGAATTTTGAATTTTCGCGGTTTACGTATATTCGAATTTCGATTTTTTTGTGGCGTTATGTTGGTATCTCTCACTTATGCCGACAAGCTCGGCCATTTTGAATGTTCACTTAATTGTTGACAGCTGCTTTGCTTGCACGTGTTTTGCTCGTCTTCGATTTTTACCTATTCAAAAAAATGGATCAAAGAATCTGTATCAAATTTTGTGTGAAAAAAGAAATTTAGTGCGCGGATGCATTCCGAATGTTGACTGTGGCATACGGAGAAGCTACCTTGGACCGAAGCAACGTTTATCGGTGGTACAAAATGTTCTAAGAAGGCCGAGAAGATGTGAACGACGAAGAGCGTGACGGACGCCCGAGCACTTCAACAACAGACGAAAAAATTGATGAAGTGAAGAAAATGGTATTGGCCAATCGTCGAATCACCGTTAGAGGAGTTGCTGAGGACCTAGACATCTCGATTGGCTCGTGCCATTCGATTTTTTTCAATGATTTGGGCATGAGACGGGTCGCCGCGAAATTCGTACCAAAATTGCTTAATTTCGACCAAAAACAGCATCGCATGAACATTGAGAGATGTTGGACTCTGTCCGCGACGACCCAAATTTTCTCCAGAGGGTCATAACTGGTGACGAATCGTGGGTTTTCTTCGATTGCAGGGGCGTGGTGCATCATGAGTTTTTGCCACAGGATAGAACGGTCAATAAGGAATATTACCTGCAAGTTATGCGCAATTTTCGCGAAGATCCGCCAGAAACGCCCGGATTTGTGGAAAAACAAAAATTGGCTTTTGGACCACGATAACGCCCCTGCTCACACATCGTTGCTTGTGCGCGACTTTTTGGCCAAAAACAAAACAGCAATGATGCCGCCCAGATCTGCGACTTTTTCTTGTTCCCTAAACTGAAGAGGCCCATGAAAGGATTGACGAGATAAAGACGGCATCGAAGGAGGAGCTGAACAAGATAAAAAAAAGATTTTTTTAAGTCCTTCGAAGATTGGAAAATCCGTTGGCACAAGTGTATGGGATTACTTTCAAGGTGACAAAATAGATATTCATGAATAAAAAAATAATTTTTGAAAAAACACCTTATTCGCGATATTTTTTGAACACACCTCGTATGTTGATAAACAAAGGAATTATTAACCTAAAATTTTTGCATTTATAATTCAAATTTTTCACTTTTTACAATTTTTTTTTGTTATTTTCATGATTTTTTTTGGCGATTTTAGAAATCAAACAATCATTTTCTTCGTAATCGATTGAACTTTACGAGCCATGAGTAAAATTTTAAAAAATTCTAAGACTAAAGTTTAACTTTGCGTTCAAAATTTGCTGAAAATTTTGAAAAATTGCATATAAATGGATAAATAACGAACAAACCGTAAATTTGACACAAATATGTTCCAGGAATAATCGATTGGTAAATATTCAAAATTGATTTAGTACAACCAGGTATATTTGCTTTTAAGTAGAGACACTTTTTTTAATTTCGAAAAGTAGTTTTAATAAGTAAAAATATCTCGAAATTCGTCCCATAAAAAATCGTTGAACTTAATTTTCGGTTTTAATTTGCCATTTCACTACGAAAACGAGTAAAAC
This sequence comes from Chymomyza amoena, assembly GCA_037043745.1. NCBI lineage: Eukaryota > Metazoa > Arthropoda > Insecta > Diptera > Drosophilidae > Chymomyza > Chymomyza amoena. The sequence continues at coordinate 29,952 of JBAMAX010004810.1, forward strand.
ATGTTAAGGAAACAATTTAATGTAAACTAGTGCAATTTGATAATTTGTTTTAAAGTTTTATTTGGCTAAATGCTGCAAACAATCCTTAAAAATCTGCAAAATAAAGCCCGAAAGATTTCTAAGGCTTTTAAGAAATTCCGCACATTTTAAAATCAGCAATTTTTAAAATATTTTTCGTAATAAACTTTAATCTTAGCTATTAGTAGTTTGGTTATCTTAGGCTTATTTCAAGAGCACGTCACAAAACTGAACTGAAAACCAAAGAAAATATTAATATTCCCTTTATAAAACTTTTTCAGATAGTACACTAAAACAATGAATAATAGTATAGTAATAATAGTAATAAAAGATGGCGTACGTAAAGTCGGGCGCGGACGACTTTGAGATACTCTGTACTACTAGCTTGCAATGAAATCCGGTATATTGCTTAAAAACATCAAAGATATTTGATTGACAAATTAGGTAACTTCGTAAAAAGCCTAAAACAGAAGAATTTTTGAGCAACAATTTTTTTTTTTGACGAATTCGTCCTATGGGTGTTATATGATATAGTCAACCGATTTTGATCAAATTTGGTATAGTATTTGGGAACTATAAAAGACTTTCGAATGTCAAATTTGATTACGATATCTTTATAAGCAATCGACTTATTCATCTAAAACTTATGTTTTTTTTCGAGGTCGTCTGAAACACCCCTATAATTTAACCCCAATATAAAAAAAAAATATAAAATAAACTTGTCTCCTATGGAATATTATGCGATCTAATGTGAAAGATTGGATACTCTCAAAAAAAAAAAAAACAAAAAACAGACGGGCAGGCGATGGACATGGATATATCGAACTCTCTAGTCCCCCTGATTATATTTTAGGTAACTTTGGGGAGTCTCCGACGACTTTTTTTATATGTTACATACATTTTCGGCTTGCACAAACTTAATATACCCTTTGTACCATACGGTACAGGGTATAAAAAATTATTATAATACGGCTGAAATTGAACTATATCTATACTATATATATCATGTCAAAAAACTCTTAATCTATTTTGCTATAGTAATATCAAACTAAAATTGTTTCTCTATTCAAGCTCAGCCAAAAGACCAATTTTATTATAACACGAAATATTTCAAAAAAAAAAGATCAATTAAAAGTACTCGAGTAAAAATTGCATTAAATTAAAGTTGTAATTCGGCGTGAATTTTGATCTCTTATAAGCAATTCGCAGTCATATTTATCAAGGTAGCCAAGCGACCTCTTTGACCCCAGCGACTGGCTGACAAGCAAGTTCGTTGCCTAAGTCTTTCGTTTTGTCTGTGCCAAAAGCATGAAATGTGAATTCAGCGGCTTTGATTTGGCGGCGTCTTTTGCACGTTGTTTGTGTATATCACATTTATACTCTTTCCGAGAGTATATTGGTTTTGACGAAATTTGGTAACGATCATATAACTGTTGTGAGAAATTACGATTGAATGCCAGATTTTAGTAAGTATAAATCTTTGAAAGACTTTTAGCTCTCAAATAGACTTTACCACTATTAAACATATAAAATTATTTATTTTTATATTTTAAAAAATGTTTACCATGTGATGACTAAAATTTTGCAAATTAATTATCGAAATATATTAATTGAATTTTAATTACTTCTATGACTTAGTGCGCGACGAAGAGTCTTGTACATATAGTATAGATTTTAATTTATTAAAGCATATATATAATAGACTAGCGAACAGCTAATCCAGATATTGATTCTGTTTAATCGAAATAAGAACACTATAAGCGATATTTATACCCTGTACCGTATGGTACCAAGGGTATATTAAGTTTGTGCAAGCCGAAAATGTATGTAACATATAGAAAAAGACGTCGGAGACACCCCAAAGTTACCTAAAATATGATCAGGGTGAATAGAGAAGTCGATATACCCATGTCCGTCTGTGCGTCTGTCCGTCTGTCCGTCCGTCCGTGTGAACGCCTAGATCTCAGAGATGGTAAGAGCTAGAGTTACCAAACTTGCACATTAGATCCCATATTATTCCATAGGAGGCAAGCTTATTTTATTTTTTTTATATCGGGGATAAATTATATAGCTCCCATGGGGGTGTTTGAGACGACCTCGACAAAAAAAATAAGTTTTAGATGAATAATTCGTTTGTTTATGAAGATATCGTAACCAAATTTGGTATTCGAAAGTTTTTTATAGTTCCCAATCACTGTACCAAATTTGATCGAAATCGGTTGACTATATCAAATAGCTCCCATAGGACCGATCGGCCAAAATAACTTTTTTAAAGAAAAATTCGCTATATTTCGTTTTTTAATAAAGATATCGTAACCATATTTGGCGTTTGGAAATTTTTTAGACCACTTAAGCAATGTGCCAAATTTGTACAAAATCGGTTGACTATATCATATAGCTCCCATAGGTCCGATCTTGCAAAAATTGATTTTTTAACAAAATTTGTTGTGTTTCGTTTGTTTGTTAAGATGTTGCGACCAAATTTGACATTCGTGAGTATTTTATAGTTCCTAAGAACTGTACTAAATTTAATCCTAATCGTTTGACTAGATCATATAGCTCCCATAGGACCAATCGGTCCAAAAACACGTTTTTTATACAAAATTCGATGTGTTTTGTTTGTTTGTAAAGATATTTGAAATTAATTTGGCATTCATATCTTTTTTAAGGTATTTAAGCACTGTGTCAAATTTTATTGAAATCGGTTGATTATATCATATAGCCTTCATAGGAACTATCGGTCAAAACAAAAATTTTTGCTTAAAAATTCTTCTGTTTTTGGTTTTTGTGAAGAAATCGGACTTTATTACAAGCTAGTGGTACAGGGTATCCTAAAGTCGTCCGCGCCCGACTTTACGTCCGCCATTTTTTTATTATAATTTAAATGGATTTAAAACAGTTTTGCCAATTTAAGCTGACAAACGATCTTTTAAAATTAACATTTTAATCTGTATTTGTCTAGCCACTATTAAAGACCCCAAATATTAAAATCAAAGTCCAAACCCATTTGTCCAGCTGCTTTAGAACCAGAAAATTAATGATGGGACGTGCTCTGAAAACCAATAAACTAAAATAAATAAATTTTTTCGATTTTACATTTTTCCCAAATTTTAGCAGTCACCATCTTCCCATATTTCCCTTACTCTTTGTATATTCCCTTACTCTCACTATATTTTCGATTCAAATGAACCATGACAATTCATTTCTTATAATAAGGAACTTTTTTTTCAAGTAAGACATAAACCATTTATGCAAGACACGAACCCAATGAATGGATAACAAAAATTCATTTGGCATGCTATTAGCATTTTGCATGCTATTTTTTGGTTTAATTTAGATAAGATTACTCGATGCGCTCGCCAAACCCCGCTCCTCTATCGTACACCGCTTCACGATCCGAACTAAATATAGTAAACGAGGTGTGTTCAAAAAGTAAGGTCAAGGTTTCAAATTTCGCGGGCAACGTATTTTCGATAATCGATTTTTTTGTTTTGCTATGTTGGTACACTCTTCCCGAATATCTGTACCAAATTTCAAGTAAATGGCATTTTTTGTTTGGTTGTGAGAGGCGTTAAGGTTATAAGTGTTTTGCGGCTCGGCGATTTTTTTTTTCGTTCTTGGCTCTTCTGGCCGCTTCCATTGGGACGATTGGGCTTTGGTTTCGATATCAAAACTGCAAATTGGTAATTTAATTAACTTTTAATATTTGACTCAAAATTATTTCCAAATAAACACACATACTCTTCTTAAAAAAGAGCACAACGTATATAAAGGTGTTTCCTCAATTATACCCTAGTTTTGCCACATAGATGTCTTTCTTCTTGCAAAGTCTGAATGAATTAGCTTTTTTCAAATTATTTTTAGTATTTTTTGGCTTGGATTTCTAAAGATGACAATATCGAAATCGACTAAATATGAGATGATGCTTAAAAAATTAATATATAATATTAGATACACTCGTGACGGTTATGGTCGTGAAATATCGATGAAGTATAGATTCCCAAGAAACAAAAGAACTTTTAATTTTAAGCTAAGTTGAGATGACGCTTAAAAAATTAATATGTAATATTGGATACATACTTGTGTTTCTACAGACGAGTTTGGGAAACCCTGTACCACTAGCTTGCAACAAAATCCGGTATATTGCTTAAAAACAACAAAAGACATTTGATTGTCAATTTAGATTCCTTTATAAATAACCAAAAACAAACGAATTTTTAACCAAAATGTTTTTTGATCGATCATTCCTATGGGAGCTATATGATATAGACAACCGATTTTGATAAAATTTGACCCAGTGCTTGGATACTTTAAAAAAGTTCTGAATGCAAAAGTTGGGTCTAATATCTCCGCAAACAAACAAAAGAAAACGAATTTTGTTCAAAAAATGATTTATTGACCGATCGTTCCTATGGAAGCTATATAGTTAACCGATTTTAATCAAACAAATTTGGTTCCAAGATATCCGCAAACAAACGAAACACCACGAATTTTGTTCAAAAAACGTTTTTTGACCGATTTGTCCCATGGGAGCTATATGATATAGTCAACCGATTTTGATAAAGCTTGATACAGTGATTGGAAAATATAGAAAGCTTTTAAGTGCCAAATTTGATTCATAATCAAATGAATTATGCATCTAAAACTTTTTGTTTTTTTCGAGGTCGTCTAAAATACCTTTATGGAAGCTACATAATGTTACACCGATATTACAAAAGTACCAAAAACTTATCTCCTATGGAAAAATAAAGGATCTAATCTGGAAGTTTTGTTGCTCTATCTCTTACTTTCTCTGAGATCTAAGCTTTCATACGTACGCAAAGACAGGCATATATCTTATTCTCTAGTAGGTAACTTTGGGGGGTCTCCGACGACTTCTTCTGTATATAACATATATTTTCGGCTTGCACAAATTTAAAATATAATAATTTTTGTAAGCATAATAAAACCTTTTTATCCCATTGTACTTAGCACGAACCAAGTACAAGTTTTTAACACAGTAGGCGTTATTTCCTAAATTTTCTTGCTAGCCATGAAACTGGCATTTATTTTCATTATAGTTTAAAACATTCAACAGTAAACACTAAAAAAATAAATTGTAAGTATTTTCTATAAAGTGTTTTGGTTATAAAAACTAAAAATTTAAATTATAAAAAAAATGTTCGTTATAGAAATGGTCGGAGAAGATGAAATCAGCTCTTGGCTCACTCTGGATGGCAAAGTACACAATGATAATGATTTGCTGCCCTTGGAGGAATAACAATTGATCCAGCTTCCCTCTGATTTTGTGGTGGATCTTTACGCCATTCTTTGGTCTGTTGCTTTTCTTGACCATGTAGCTGTCAATGAAGTATTTCTGCTCGACCATGCTGTCGTCGCCGGCTACCATTTGGGGCCTGGGTTGCTTCGATGTGGTGCTGCTTTTGTGGATCATTGCGCTCTCCTTCCTGGAGCTGGGGCCAACACCGTTCTCCATTCGATTTATGTCGATTCTTTTTCCTTTGGAACTGCTTTTTGGGACTTTGCTTTTTACCAATAACAGACCATCCCTGGTTTTCTTTCTGCTGTTGCTGGGACTATGGGTCTTGAAATCCTTGTTTACAAAGAAAAGAGGACCCACAGACTGATTATGAAGGTATCGTAACCTAATTTGACAAATATCTTTTTGCAATGTGGTAATACAGGATATCCCAAAGTACTCCATAATGTTAATTAAAATTGTTTAGAAATTTAAATTGCAAAGCTTATAGTAATTTACAAAATCTTCTTGCAGACATCAAGACCTCCTATATGTAACTATGTATTTATGTTTATATACATATACCTATATACCCAGAAGCTGTCGGCCTTTTTATTCTTACAACGGCAAATGAGAGATCCACAAAATGTTTGACGCTTGCATAATAAGCAAATCATATCATCCAATTTCACAGAAAAAATCGTATCTGTTTCTAAAGACTGACTCATTGCAGCTTTTAAGCCGTTGGTGGATCTTTGATCATCTTCTATTCAAATAGATGCCACTCAATGTAAGTAAATTAAAACGTCAAATGCCTTCGAACTACACAATTTTTTTTATTATTTCAGAACTGCTCCGATTAGCGTCTTCGTAGATTATTTTGATCATCTATGTCTAAAGAGTTGTCCAGGCTGTTTGATATAACATCTGCGTAATTTCCACTTATCAAAGGACAGGACTCGACTCTAGCCAGTAATGGACGAAGAGAAAGTCTGTGGTTTCTCTTCCTTTTTGTAAACAAGGATTTCCAGAGCCTTAGTCCCAGCAACAAGAGGAAGAAAACCAGGGATGGTATGTCATTGGCAAAATGCAAAATCCCATAAAGCAGCTTTAAAGGGAAAATAAGTATCGACAAAAACAGAATGGACAACGGTGTTAGCCCCAGCTCCAGGAAGAAGACCACAATAACCCAGAAAAGCCGCACCAGATCGAAGCAGAACAGTCCCCAAAGGCTAGCCGGCAATGACAGCAGAGTCGAGCAATACCACTTTATTCACAGTTGCAAGGTCAAGAAAATCAACAGTTTAAAGAGTGACGAAATGATTTACCATAAAATCGGAGTGAAGCTGCATTAATTATTGCTCCAAACCAAAATCTCCTCCGACCATTTAATATAACGTAAACTTTTTTTTATAATTAAAATTTTTAATAAAAATTATTATTTATGAAAATAAATGTCAGTTTACCAGCAAGAAATTATAGGCAAATAACGCCTACTGTGTTAAAAACTTGTACTTGCTTCGTGCTAAGTACAATGGGATGAGAAGGTTTTATTATTTTTAATAATTAAATATATGTAACATACAGAAGAAGCCGTCAGAGACACCCCAAAGTTACCTAAAATATGATCAGGGGGACTAAAGAAGTTGATATATCCATATCCGTCCGTCCGTCTGTCCGTTTGAACGCCTAGATCTCGGAGACGGTAAGAGCTAGAGTAACCGAAGATCCCATATTATTCCATAGGAGACAAGTTTATTTTATTTTTTTGATATCGGAGTTAAATTTATATAGCTCCCATAAGGGTGTTTAAGACGACATCGACAAAAAAAAAGCTTTTAGATGGATAATTCGTTTGTTCATGAAGATATCGTCGTCGGAAAATCTCCCAAAACTAACCAAAATAGGGTGACTAGAGAAGTCGATATAACGACTCGATCTCAGAGATAAAAAAAGCTAGATCAGCCAAACTTTTTTTTACTAATTGTTAAAAAATAGTACATAGTTCTCAGAAAAAAACAAATATTGAAGGAAAGCTGCTTGAATGCAAGAAATATTAAAGTTTGACCGACATTTTATTTCAATTATTTTTTCAAAATTTTGGAAGAAAATAAAATTTGTTCTTATTTTAATAGGCTACAAATGTCTTTTTTAATTTTGCTGCAAATGCAAAATAGGTTTTTAAGATTCTTATACTAAATTTGAAGATATTCAGTTTTCAAGATAGTTTAAAACAAAAGAACATAATTCTGAGAATAAAACCAAATAATCTTTAAGTAAGATGAAGCTACTTGAAATAAAAAAAAAAAATCAAAGCAAATTTTGTTTATGATATTTTTTCAAAAATTGTATTTCCAAATTTTTGGTTGAAAATATAATATTTCTTTATTTGAATGAGCTGCAACAATCCTTTCTTTTTAAGTTTGCTGGATATATTTTTTTTAAATTTTTTTCGGTCTCATTATAAAATTGAAGATTTATATTATAATATAACATTTTTTTTGTGAAATTATCTTAAACGAAGATTTTTCCGGCTTATCTTGAGAAATATTTAATCAAGAACTGCATTCTTAAGCTGATAACAGAAATAGCTTGCACTATCTTTGGGTACCTTCAAAAATCTTAAATTTGGACTGTGCTTTGTGCAAGCCGAAAATGTATGTAACATATAGAAGGAGTCGTCGGAGACACCGCAAATTTACCTAAAATATGATCAGAGTGAATAGAGAAGTCGATATACCCATGTCCGTCTGTCCGTCCGTCCGTTTGAACGCCTAGATCTCAGAGATGGTAAGAGCTAGAGTTACCAAACTTTCACATTAGATCCCATATTTTTCCATAGGAGACAAGTTTATTTTATTTTTTTGATATCGGAGTTAAATTTATATAGGTCCCATATGGGTGTTTGAGACGACCTCGACAAAAACAAAGGGTTTTAGATGGATACTTCGTTTGTTCATGAAGATATCATAACCAAATTTAATATTTAAAAGTTTTTTATGGTTCCCAAGTACTGTACCAAATTTCTTCAAAATCGGTTGACTGTATCATATGGCGCCCATCGGACCGATCGGCCAAAATAACTCTTTTAAAACAAAATTCGCTATATTTTGTTTTTAAATAAAAATATCGTAACTAGATTTAGCGTTTGGAAAGTTTTTAGAGTACTTAAGCAATGTGCCAAATTTGAACAAAATCGGTTGACTATATCATATAGCTCCCATAGATCCGATTTTCCAAAATCGATTTTTTAACAAAATTTGTTGTGTTTCGTTTGTTTGTTGAGATATTGGGACCAAATTTGATATTCGTGAGTTTTTCATAGTTCCTAAGCACTGTACTAAGTTTAATCCAAGTCGGTTGACTATATCATATAGCTCCAATAGGACCAATCGGTCCAAAAGAAACGTTTTTTATACAAAATCCGATGTGTTTCATTTGTTTGTAAAGATATTTGAACTAAATTCAGCATTCAGATCTTTTAAGGTATTAAATCACTGTGTCAAATTTTATTGAAATCGGTGGACTATATCATATAGCTCCCATAGGAACGATTTTTCAAAAAAAAATTTTTTGCTAAAAATTCTTCTGTTTTTGGTTTTTTGTGAAGGAACCGGATTTTATTGCAAGCTAGTGGTACAGGGTATCCCAAAGTTGTCCGCGCCCGACTTTACGTACGCCATTTTTTAAATTTTTATATATAAATCTGAATTATGGCCATACTCAGACTTTAAAAATAATAATAAAAAAAACCAGACAAAAATTGCTTGCACAACAACATAAAATATAATAAATAAACACAAACTTAAAATATAATAATTTTTTTAAACATAATAAATCCATTTCATCCCATTGTACTTAGCACGAACCAAGTACAAGTTTTTAACACAGTAGGCGCTATTTGCCCAAAATTTCTAGCTAGCCACGAAACTTACATTTATTTTCATTATAGTTTAAGATATTCAACAGTAAACACTAAAAAAATAAATTGTAAGTATTTTCTATAAAGTGTTTTGGTTTATAACAACTAAAAATTTAAATTATAAAAAAAAGTTTTTCGTTATAGTAAATGGTCGGAGAAGATGAAATCAGCTCTTGGCTCACTCTGGATGGCAAAGTAAACAATGATAATGATTCGCTGCCCTTGGAGGAATAACAATTGATCCAGCTTCTCTCTGATTTTGTGGTGGATTATTAAGCCACTCTTTGGTCTGTTGCTTTTCTTGACCATGTAGCTGTCAATGAAGTATTTCTGCTCGACCCTGCTGTCGTCGCCGGCTACCATTTGGGGCCTGGATTGTTTCGATGTGGTGCTGCTTTTGTGGATCATTTTATTTATTTCATACGATTTATTTCATAAGAGGCGTACCAGGTAAACAAATATTTTAATTTCACACAAATTTCATTTATACATAATTCGATTTGTTAAGTACAAATAAGTTTATAATATTTACATTTATAGATCAACTTCGAACGAATCATCATCAAACGAATCATCGTCAAACGAATCATCATCAAACATATTATCATAAAAATCTTCGAAATCAATGGCACCTTCATCATCAAGTTCATTATCACTTAAAAACCCAACATTTGTACATGTCGGTACGACGGCTTCCTCCTGGCAAATACAGCACGGAAAAACTATCCATTCAATCTCAGTGTTCGTACTTGCGTCACGGAGTCCTTGCGCTTCTTTGCGCACCTCATTGCGTGCCTCTACTGTGTAGGGGCAACCACTTCGAGTGCGGCCATGAGGCATATCAATAAAATCGGACATTATGACTTTTTTCCAAATTTTTAAATACAACAAAATATAATTCTTTTCGACTCAACTCGATGACAAATGATTTGAACATTAAATGATCCCTGTAATACCTGTATTCGTCATCTGAATCAATATCTATTTCAAAATTGACTGGCAATTCAGGCTGACTGAAATTGCATGAAGGTAGAAATGAGACGCTAATAATATCTTTGGCATTTTTATAGTCCGGATTGTCAAAAATATGTTCAGCCATTGATGTATCGCAAGCGTAGATTTTTATGGGCAGCTTACGTGTAGAATCTATCTTTTTGGTTTGTAGTTGAATCTTCTCAAAATTCTTCAGAAAAATTTTGGCTTCGAGGTATTTTAAGGAATTGCAGTGCGCCTAGTTGATTCATTTGTTGCAGCATTCTCAAGAGATAGCGCTTTCAATACCAAGAATTTCCAAATGCTTTAACTGTGCCGACTTGTGTTGAATAAGCTCAGCGAACAGTTCGTTACGGAATGTTCCATAGGGTTCTTTTTTGGACACGCTTATATGAAGCTCTTCCAGAACCTGACAATGCTTAACCATTTCTTTGAAGCCTTGCGTTTTCCATGGTTTAACTATTAACAAATTAAGGCTTTTCAGTAGTGGCAATTTCGGTAAAAACCTTGGATTTACCTCTATACACATAAAAAGATTAAGCGTTTCAATTGATGCTGGCAGTTGATGCATGTATTCCCCGCCTAACTCCATATTCTCGGACAAATCCAGATGTTTGAGCTGGCTTAGGCTTCTTAGGGCCAACAAATTCGATGCTTTTAACATGGAACTTTGCAATTTTACATCCACGAGACTCGTCAAGTTACCAAAGATTTTTTTCATGTCAATTTTAGACAAGACGCTACTTTCCAAATGCAATTTCTGTAAATTTTTGCAATTTTTGCTGAAGAATTCGATGAATCGATTGCTATGCATAAGCGGGATATGGCCAATCACTTCTTTCACATAGCGGTGCTCTACACTTTTCAAAACTTTGAGACTATATTATGTTTTAGATTGCACAGGAAAGCAATTCCCAAAGGCTACTTTTCACTTTTATTTCTTGATACTAAACTCTAAATAAATGAATACTATTCTAACATATTATTAATATTATTTTCGTTCAATGATGTATGCTTTAAGCAAGTTTGTATAGAATAGCTATACAGGTATAGTTTGTGTATTTCGATATCATCTTCCGTGTAAGCAACACCATCTTTTATTTTATAATTATGTTTATATTAAACCAAATTAGCCATACGACGTAAAATAAAAAGTTATTTCGAATCAAATAGAATAATGAAAGATTTTTTTTAATTCACAACTAGATATTATAAACACACGCAAAATCAAAGTGATTAATGCGCTCTCCTTCCTGGAGCTGGGGTCAATACCGTTCTCCATTCGAATTACGTCGGATGCTTATTTTTCCTTTGGAACTGCTTTTTGGGACTTTGCTTTTTACCAATAACAAACCATCCCTGGTTTTCTTTCTGCTGTTGCTGGGACTGTGGGTCTGAAAATTCTTGTTTACAAACGGAAGAGGACCCACAGACTGTTTATGAAGGTATCGTAACCTAATTTGACAAATATCTTTTTGCAATGTGGTAATACAGGATATCCCAAAGTACTCCATAATTTTAATTAAAATTGTTTAGAAATTTAAATTGCAAAGCTTATAGTAATTTACAAAATCTTCTTGCAGACATCAAGACCTCCTATATGTAACTATGTATTTATGTTTATATACATATACCTATATACCCAGAGGCTGTCGAACTTTTTATTCTTACAACGGCAGATGGGAGATCCACAAAATGTTTGACGCTTGCATAATAAGCAAATCATATCATCCAATTTCACAGAAAAAATCTTATCTGTTTCTAAAGACTGACTCATTGCAGCTTTTAAGCCGTTGGTGGATCTTTGATCATCTTCTATCCAAGTAGATGCCACTCAATGTAAGTAAATAAAAACGTCAAATCCCTTCGTACTATACAATTTTTTTTATTATTTCAGAACTGCTCTGATTAGCATCTTCGTAGACTATTTTGATCATCATCTATGTCTTCAAAGAGTTGTCCAAGCTGTTTTATGTAATATCTGCATAATTTCCACTCATCAAAGGACAGGACTCGACTATAGCCAGTAATGGACGAAGAGAAAGTCTGTGGTTTCTCTTCCTTTTTGTAAACAAGGATTTCCAGAGCCTTAGTCCCAGCAACAAGAGGAAGAAAACCAGGGATGGGATGTCATTGGCAAAAAGCAAAATCCCTAAAAGCAGCTTTCAAAAGAAAATAAGTATTGACAAAAACAGAATGGACAACGGTGTCAGCCCCAGCTCCAGGAAGGAGACCACAATAACCCAGAAAAGCCGCACCAGATCGAAGCAGAACAGTCCCCAAAGGCTAGCCGGCAATGACAGCAGAGTCGAGCAATACCACTTCATTCACAGCTGCAAGGTCAAGAAGATCAACAGTTTAAAGAGTGACGAAATGATTTACCATAAAATCGGAGTAAGGCTGGATCAATTATTGCTCCAAACGAAAATCTCCTCCGACCATTTAATATAACGTAAACTTTTTGTTTATAATTAAAATTTTTAATAAAAATTATTATTTATGAAAATAAATGTCAGTTTAGTTACCAGCAAGAAATTATAGGCAAATAACGCCTACTGTGCTAAAAATTTGTACTTGGTTCGTGCTAAGTACAATGGGATAAAAAGGTTTTATGTTTAAAAAAATTATTATATTTTAAGTTTGTGCTACCCAAATATATTCACAAAAAAAAACACATCGAAATAGGCTTAAAACCTCCGTATTAACAACCTCTAATACACACAAAAATCAGAATCATAAGAACATCCGTTACACGTAAAAACATAAGTTTCTTTTATATATATATAGATTGTAATAGCCATACAAAGCAGCTTTCGATAGCCCAATAAGGGATCGCGTATATGCCGCAATGTCTGAGCTCGGTATCCTTGCGAAGCTGATAAGGCTTTGCAGAATGACGTTGAGTAATTCCTGCAGCTCCGTCAAGGTAGGAAGGGACCTCTCCGAGCCTTTTGATACCTTGGCGTGGTTTCAGACAAGGCGACCCCTTATCATGCGACCTCTTCAACTTCGTCATGGAGAGCGTTCTGCGGAAGGCCGGCGTACATCGCACTGGCACTATCTTCTACAAGAGTGTCCAGCTCCTTGCGTACGCCGACGACATCGACATCATTGGGCGTACCAAGCGAGATGTCACCGCGGCCTTCAGTGCTATCGAACGGGAGTCTGCGAAAATGGGTCTGGCGGTAAATGAGGGCAAAACGAAGTATATGCTGTCGTCAAGTAGGGACGTGCGGCGGCTTGGGTTCCAGATTACGGCCGACAGCTATACTTTCGATGTTGTCAAGGAATTCATTTACATTGGCACCGCCGTTACCACCGACAACGTTGTCAACCTGGAGATCAAGCGCAGAATTACTCTTGCCAACAGGTGCTATTTCGGTCTCAAGAGGCAATTGAGTAGTAGAGACCTCTCTCACAAAACTATCACTCTACAAGGCACTCATCCTTCCAGTGCTTATTTACGGCGCGGAAGCCTGGACCGTGTCGCTAACTGATGCAGCTGCCTTAGGAGTTTTCGAGAGGAAAGTACTGCGCAAGATCTTTGGTCCTATTCGAGTTGGCGATGACTACCGCATCCGCACCAACCAGGAGCTGTATGAGCTCTTCAACGACATGGACGTTGCTCAGCGTATCAACATCCAGCGGCTTCGCTGGCTCGGACATGTCGTTAGGATGGACGAGGATGCTCCAGCTAAACGTGTGTTCGATGCGGTAGTCAGCGGCCGTCGGCGGAGAGGACGACCGTGTCTGCGTTGGAAAGACCAAGTGGAAGGGGCCCTGTCTTCGCTCGGTGTGACCAACTGGAGAAGGCGCGCGCAATGCAGAGGCGCCTGGAGAGACGTTTTAAGGCAGGCCGTAACCCGGTAATCGGGTTGTTATGGCCACATAAGAAGAAGAAGAATAGCCATACGGTTACATTCCCGATAATTTTGTTATTAACCACAAAAAAAAAAAAAACAAAGTTAACAATAAACAAAAACTGTGAGGTATTTTTTTCTTACTTTTGTTCTCAAAATGTTTTTTTAAGTTAGTTGAGCACGTGTGTCCGAAAATGCTTATAAAAAGTTTAAAGTTCCTAAAGCAAAACTTAAAAAATGCCATAAAACGAGTTATTTTAAGGTTATATTTGCATGCCGACGTGCAGGGGTCTTATAACCTTGGACATAACTCCAAACACGAATATTGAAATATTGAAATGATCGATTAGCTGATTAAAAAAAGCCATTTCAAAACTGTAATCGTTATCAGTTCGTAGAAATACAACAAAATTTTATTACGATTATTCGCCAAAGTTTAAAAACAGAATTCCTCAAAATATGTTTTATTTTAAGTTCACATGAATTGCTCACGGTAAGTGTATTTAAACTTTGTTGTGCCAAAATGAAAATGCTGGCCTGTTTCTTTTAGATTTAAAATATTGCAGCATTAATCAGATTACAAACTCACCAGAAAAAATTGGCCGAAACCGTCAGAAAATTGTTGCCAAACACGAAACGCAATCTTAACATTAACAGAACACAGAAAATAAAATAATTATATTGCGCACAAATTATGATCTGCCGCTTGCAGCCAACACAAATTGTTAACCGAATTTTTATTAACAATTTTAAAAACAAATTTCAAAATGTAAATAAACAACAAAAACGAAAAAAACTAAAAAAAAAAAATTAAACAACGAACACAACTCGAAAACGACAGCACCCAAAACGTCACTTGGTCTTGTGAAAGATTCACGGATAACTGACACAACAACTGCGAAAGCAATGCGCAAGACTTACTTGGTTTGTATTTAGTTATAGTATAAAAGTAAAAAGTAAAAAGCGAAAAGTACAAGGAAAACAGAAAACAGATAATGTGAAAAAGCTAAAAGATATGAGACACAAACATAAATACTAAAAGACAAACTGCAATGAGTGTAGAAAGTGACAAAATATGCGCTTCACTGCCTAAAGTAGTTGAACAGCCCAAAAGAAACAGTCCGAAGAAATACAGTAAAAGTAATAATAATAAAAATAATATAAACAACAACAACAACAACAAAGCGAAGGTAAGAGTGCGAGTGAAAAGCGGCCGGAACAAATGAAACGAAACGAAAATACGTGTCAAAGCAAAACTAAAGTAAACACAGCTACAACAAAAACGACGACGACGACGACAACAACAACACACAGAAATCTGAAACTACTCCGAATTAGGAGGGGGCCAAATGGGCCGAGCTGGGTTATTTCACTTGACTCAAAACAGCTTAAGTTGTACTTTAAATGCGCTGCAAGTTTTTTTTGTCAGAGCTTTTTTTCTAGCGTATTGCAAAAGCTTTTTAGACTTCACATTGTAGTTGGTGACTTTTAATTCAGCTATTATATATTTATAACGCAGATATAAAGTAATGAGGGAAACAAAAAATCACGTGAATCAGTTGTTGCAGTAGCCGACAGTGGCATACCCTGCAGCTATGATATAATAATAAGCAGGTGACGTCATGCGCAGGTTCGTCATTGGAATCTCTCTGAAAAAGAGAGCGCAGGATCAATTTTTGTATGGTAGCTATATAAAAAAATGGACCAATTTTGATCAGACTACACATATATCGGGTTTTTCAATAGGGACGCTACAAAAGTAGACCGATAGGGACAGCGAACAACGCCATATTTTTTCCCGCTCTCTTGACATTTCTCTTTACTTAGGTTTGCCATTTCATCATGGAAAGATATACGATCCAACAACGAGTCGAAATAATTAAAATTTACTACCGAAATTCGGAGTCAGTGTCCTCAACTTTAAGAGCGCTACGTCCAATTTATGGTGGTCATAATTGTCCTGCCAGATCAACAATTGAGAGTCTAGTGTAAAAACTTGAATCCACAGGCACAGTACAAAATGTTCCCGTTCGTGAAGCAGTCCTTCGAATGGAATCCTCAAGGTACACG